>CAUYLG010033144.1:0-122030 GCA_963573385.1 Cacajao melanocephalus | reverse complement strand
GACTATGTCTCAAAAAGAAAAGAAGAAAGAAAGAAAGAAAGAAAGAAAGAAAGAAAGAAAGAAAGAAAGAAAGAAAGAAAGGAAGGAAGGAAGGAAGGAAGGAAGGAAGGAAGGAAGGAAGGAAGGAAGGAAGGAAGGAAGAAAGAAAGGAAGAAGAAAGTCCTTCCCAAGAGTTCAGCACTGAGTGCGTGCTCAATAGAAATGTCTGCTGTCATTTGCTGGGGGTTCGACGTGTTACAAGCTTGAGTTGTTGGCGTCTACGCACTCTGCAAGGCCAGCCTCCCAGCCCATTTTCTCAGGTGGATTCCTTTCATCGCCCAGGCTGAGTGAGTCCCAAGGGTTACACTGAACAAATCCATTCCTTTGTCTTTCTAGGACAGCCCCATGGTCTATGCAGTTGTCAGGAGTCCAGAGTTCTGGGTTTTCAGAAGAGTGAATCCAATCTGGGAAACAGAATTTGCCACTGGAGGCCCATCTTGCATCAAGGCACTTCAGGTCACTCTGCCACAAGGGAGCCTGAAGATGTTCAAAGTGAAGAACAGGATGGCTTCACACACTTGGGTCTCCAAATTTATCAAAGACGGGCCAGCTCGTGTGCCTGAGATGGGAACAGTCTGCCTGGAGAGGGGGAAACTCACAGAGCTCCTGGCTCGGGATCATCAGGTTGGTGATGGTGGGAAAGCCAAGCAACGTCTGTTTAGACTTGGCCGTGACTGTGGGTGGAGGCTGCCTTGGAAGCTGCTGACGGGTGTGGGGTGGTGTAAGCCCCTGTTGCCACTACTCAAGCAGTCCCTGTGCTGCCCTTGGCATGGCCGTAGCCTAGTGGACCCAATAAAGAGAACAGAGACTCCCCCAGCAGTAAGGAGAGAGAGGGTGGCTGCTGTTTACAAGGTGGTTTTTATTTAACGACCACTTCCAGTTCATGAGATGGATATTTAATGACCCTCAAAAAACAAATGCTATATCCAAACTTTCCCCAACACCACCTCTAGAGGCCATCAGGTTCAAAACAGCATTCAGGATAAACCCTTTTAAAGATTGCACTGCATGCGGCCAATTCAACAGCAAGGAGAAAAACTGTGGCTTCTGCTTCTTTTATTTATTTTATTTTATTTATTTATTAGGCAGAATCTCACTCTGTCACCCTGACTGGAGTGCAGTGGCACGATCTCAACTCACTGCAACTTCTGCCTCCCAAGTTCAAACGATTCTCATACCTCAGCCTCCCAAGTAGCTGGGACTGCAGGTGTGTGCCATCATGCCTGTCTAATTTTCATATTTTTAGCAGACACAGGGTTTCACCATGTTGGCCAGGCTGGTCTGGAACTCCCGACCTCAGGTGATCCTCCCACCTTGGCCTCCCAAAGTGCTGGGATTACAGGTGAGAGCCACCATGCCTGGCCCTTCTGCTTCTTTTAAAAAACAGTCTAGTACTTTACAAGTTTGATCAAAAAATTATTAACTAATTTTATAATTTTTTTTTTTAAAAAAGAAAGAAAACAAAACTTTAATTTTCTGGAAGTTTCTTATGCCCACAGGCACCCCACCCCCAACCTGCTCAAAACAAAAACAAAACTAGAATGACTGGTTTCTTTGCAGAGCACTCGGCAGTTTGGGCACTGTACAGACCGGATCTCTGCAGCAGGGTCCCCTTCAGACCTGTTCTCTGAATGAGGACCTGGTCCTGGGAGCCTCAGTTCCCCACACAACATCCCGGAGTCACATAATGTGAGGCCCAAACACAAAGGCTCCTCCAGGTGTTGACACATCTTTCAGGCTCTTGCTGGGGACCCGGCCCTGCCACCAAAGGCAGGCATGAGATGAGTGCTTTCTACGGCCTGGCTTTTGTTTAGCTGGAGACCTGTGGGGGTGGGGAGGGGCGAGGGGCGAGGGCCCACTCTCTAAATCCCCGCTCCAATGTGCAGCCTGCCGAGCTGCACACAGACATGACAGGGGATTGTAGAAATGCGCCACAGACAATGTAGCTAATGGACCAGGGTCCCCTGCACCAAAGCCCAAGGGCGTGTCAGGAAGTGACTCGGGGACACCAGGATCTGAACAGAGCACCCTAAAAGGAACCGTGTTTCTGAGCACTGATCCACTTCCTCCATTGATCCCCTTCTCCAAAGAGAAAGAGAGACAGAACAAGGAAAAACAAAAAAGAAGACTGGACTCTGGCTATAGCCCTAGAATAGCCTGTAAGCAATTCAGGCAGAATTTCTTTACACAATGGATGAGAGAAATATGAACCAGGCTGCCAGATTCAGCAGGACAAGCAAGTCCTGTGTATTCAGCTCGAGAGGAGCCTGGACACATTTCAGAGAGAGCAGAGACTCCAAAGACTGAGGTGCTGACTCCTCTCCCGGGTTGATAGTCATCAAATACAAGTTAATTTGCAGTTCACAAGATAGTACTAAGGACAGATAGAAGTGGGACTCCCCCCAGCCCATCTGGAATTCTTTTTTTTTTTTTTTTTTGAGATGGAGTCTCACTCTGTTGCCCATGCTGGAGTGCAGTGGCAGGATCTTGCTCACTGCAATCTCCACCTCCTGGCTTCAAGCGATTCTCCTGCCTCAGCCTCCTGAGTAGCTGGGATTACAAGCATGTACCACCACACCTGGCTGGTTTTTGTATTTTTAGTAAAAATGGGGTTTCCCCATGTTGCCCAGGCTGGTCTTGAACCCCTGACCTCAGGCGGTCCACCCGCCTCAGCCTCCCAAAGTGTTAGGATTACAGACATGAGCCACCACACCTGGCCCCCATCTGGAATCTTTAATGGGCTGCTCTCCCTTCAGGCTTTTCAAATACCCTGGTCAAAATTATGGGCCAGGCACGGTGGCTCACGTCTGTAATCCCAGCACTTTGGGAGGCCGAAATGAGCGGATCACTTGAGACCAGGAGTTTGAGACCAGCCTGGCCAATGTAGTAAAACTCCATCTCTACTAAAGATACAAAAATTAGCCGGGCATGGCAGTGGACGCCGCTAATTCCAGCTACTCCAGAAGCTGAGGCACAAGAACTGCTTGAAGCCAGGAGGCGGAGGTTGCAGCGAGCAAAGATTGTGCCACTGCACTCCAGCCTGGGCGACAGAGTGAGACTCCATCTCACACACACACACACAAAATATGGCTGGGATGCAAAGACTCTTTTCCTCAGAAAAGTTGTTCTTAAAAGAAAATCTCCAGTGAGTCTTAGAGAGTATCTTATCTAATTACACAGATAAGAAGCCTGCTCCCAGAGAAATCAGGCAGCCTCACATAGTTCTGTGAATTGGCAGCACAGCCAAGAACGAAGCCCTCCAGGCTCCCGGGACAGCAGTTCACAGAACGTTCAAATGATCAATGAATGCCTCAGAATTCCAGGGTTTTCCTCTTCCCGGGCTCTTTGCAAGGGGTAGGACAAGTCAAATCCAAATCTGCTTGAGCTAGAGGGTACGAAGAAAAATGAAGATGTTTTCCAGAAGTCTGCTTGATTTTGACGGGCAAAAGGTGTTGGCGTATTGCTCTACTGATTGAGATAATGGCTAGCATTTTTGTTCTGTGAATAAAATTGCAGGCCATTGTCGAAATGTTTTCTTTTGGTCTTTTAATCTCTCCTTAGCTTGGAAGTCACAGAGGGCTCACCAATGTCCTCTGTCCAGGCAGGATCACAAAAATGGCTCTAGGCTCTAGGGGTGGATTTGGGGTTGAGGATGTGGACAGGGGAATGGAACAAGAGAAAATGGAGTAATAATGCCTTTACATGTCCAAAATGTAATTTACCATGAGGAGGAAAACATCCAAGGCAGGAAAGGGATTGCATTGGGGTTTGCGGGTTTGAATTTGGGGAACAGGTGTTGCACCAAACTCAAGTCACATATGCAGTATCTGGAAAGAATCTGCTCCTTTCTTTACACACTTCCAAACTTATGAAATACCAAAATGAAGTCTTCTGATGAGGAGTACGCTTTAAAAACAAGTTTAAGGCCTTCGAAAGGTTTAGAAAGCAAACACTGATCTCAGAAGGCGAGCTCTGGGTAACCCTAGTTCCATCACAACCTGTCTGCTTAGGGACTAATCCAGAGGCCCAGTGAGAAACTCACCACAGTTTACGCAGTTCATTTTAAAGGGGAACAACAATGTAAATGTCACAAAGTAAGAATGACATCACTGGAGTCTTGATTTCTCTATTTCCTGATCTGCTTTTTAAAAAATGTTTAAAAAAAACAAAGGTCAACTTAGACACGTGGGTATTTGTTGAATAAATGAAAAACTTGCTTAAATCCAAAAGCACTGTACATGAGTTTACAAATAGCAAAACTGTTCAATTCCTATGTAATTTTTTCTATTATGTTGGTTTTTTAAATGTTTTAAAGAAATAACCCAAATCCTCAGTTTCCAAAAAAGAAAAACCCATATATTTCTCAAATACAAATCCTGTTATTTTTCAAAAAATATATATATATATTTTTCAAATATTCTCCTATAGATGTGCTAATACAACAATTTCAAAAGTGAAGCAAAACAGATTGGAAATTAGGAATTCAATTTACTCAAAAATATTTTAGCAATATTTTAGATCTCCAACCTTGTTCTACTTTTCTAGATTAAACCCTCTTTAGTATTGCTCTTCTACTGTGTCTTTTATTTTTGAAAAAAGGAAAAAGAACAAAACCATTCTGGCCATGAAAATACATAATATTCTAAAGAAGAAAGTGAATTGGCTGGGCACAGTGGCTCACTCCTGTTATCCCAGCACTTTGGGAGACCGAGGCAGGTGATCATTTGAAGTCAGGAGTTCCAGACCAAACTGGCCGACATGGTGAAACCCCACCTCTACTAAAAATGCAAAAGTTAGCCAGGAGTGGTGGCGGGCACCTGTAGTCCCAGCTACTTGAGAGGCTGAGGCAGGAGAATCGCTTGAACCCAGGACGCAGAGGTTGCAGTGAGCCGAGGTCACACCACTGCACTCCAGCCTGGGGGACAGAGCCAGACTCCATTTCAAAAAAAAAAAAAAAAAAAAAGAGAGAGAGAAACTAAATCACTGTTGTCATATATATATTTGTATTTTATAGCTGCTGCATCATCAGCTAGAAACATCTTAGAAGGTTCAATCAATGCCCACAACAATGAAATGACATTTCTTTGAGGAAGGAATGGGATGAAATGTACCTAAAACAAAACGTAGCCAAGGTATTGAGTATGGGATTTTTCCACGTGTCCCCTGCCCCTTGTCTAGCCCTAAGAATGTCAAGAATTTGAACTCCCTGTTCTTAAGGTGAAAGGGCATTAACTCAAATCTGTTCATGAAGCAAAGCGGTGGCAAACTTTGAGACATTGGAACTATATGCCAAAACCTCCCAAGTTTACCAGGGCCAGCAGTAATTCTTTCCTTTGGTGTTTTCAAACGTAATTAGAAACAACATTCGAGTTGTAAGTCATTAATTGGGAGCCAGAGAGAGCTCCATTTGCATCTCAGCAATGCTCTACCTTTATTTCAACATCTAGCTTTAGGTTTAAAATATTTGCTAAGATAGTGCAGAAGCGATTAACAGAGACACATTCCGTGGACAGGAAAAGAAAACTACACAGCAGAAGTTACAAAATGGTTACTTTGTGTTTCAAAAACATTCCAATAATCTCTTCACTGTGGTGTTACTCCTTTCAACAGTGGAAAAGCAAAACAGAAATGAGCAGGAGAGCAGCCGGCTCGTTTCCATCTCAAAGGGAACCTCAAGGAACCCATCAGCTGCAGTTTGCGCCATCAGCTGCAGTTTGTCCCTGTGAATCTCAGCGCGGAAATTTTCCCACTCCTCCTTTGAGGGCAGGAGGAGAGCAGGAAGGCACGCTGCCACTCACTAGGGGACCCCAGATGTCACTCCAAACCCAGGATAAATTCCTCCAGGCCACATATAGAACTCCACATACCCCCAGTGCCCCCCAAAATAGACGTTGACTCTCTGAGGTTAGCATCGGCTCCTAGTGAATCACTTAACATGTCTGCTTGCTGCTTCTTTAACTCCTTTCTCTGAAATCAGCTAGAGCTACCAGATTCTAGAAGAGCTCGCCCACCATGTGGATTCGATGTCATTTTGTTGTTTTAAAATATTTTAACTTTATTATTATTGTTATAATATTATTCCAACAGACTGTATTAAAGGCAGCGATCACTAACACAGAACACGACAGGGCGGACGGCAGCCGGGCTGCTTGCAAGACGCGGCCTGTTGGGCGGGGGTCGCTGACATGCACGTCGGTAGCTCGTACACTGCTACCCTCAGCACAGGCTGCGGGAATAGGGACAAGACAGATGCCGCGGACTTTAGAAGCTATTTAATAAATATCATCCAAAAGCAAAACAGAAAAGAAACAAGAAACCCTCCGAGCACAACCACCTTAGGCCAACTGAATGTCATCTAGTTTATTCAACCAAAAATTGAGAGAGAAGGAAAGTATTGAAACAAACGAAAGAAAGCAGTTCTTAAGACTAGCAGTAAATAAATTTGTACAACAATTCAGTCTGTATAATATGATGAAATAAATCTACATCTTTTCTTATTTTGGTGCTTTGAATTATACATACAAACAACAATTACAGGGACTTGTTCACAAAGCATGTAGGCCTAGAAAAGGGCTCTCTGAAACCCTCAATGGCAATTGGTGAACGGTAACACTGATTGCCCGGAACTGGTATTTCCTTTGCAGAGGCCAACAGCTTTGAACGAATGATTTGCCTACAACTTTTTTCTTTTTTTTTTTTCTTTTTTCTTTTTTTTTTTTTTTTTCTTTTAATGCATCAAACAACTGTGGCCAGTGAAAGGAAAGAAAACTGGCAGTTTGTCCATTTGAATATCAGACCTAGTTTCTTCTTAATTTCCACACTCTATTTCCCCCATATTCCTTAAACTTCTTGGCATCCTTCATGCCTTACAGCTACCTAGATGCAATAAAGTCTTCCTCAAATGTACAGTATTTCTTACAATATAAGTTATATGCAATGTTCAGCATTTTTTTTCACAGCACTAGAGACCCTGTTAAATAGGGGATATGAGTCAGAATGGCTTATTCACAGATGGGGTCCAGATTCAGTGGTTGGAACATAGACACCACAGTGAGCTCCTTTGCAAAGTGGCAAACATAATTTCGCTTTCTGCCTTCAAAAACATATATCCATCGCGTTTAGGCTTCATGATACTGCTCCTGCAAAAATGCAAGTCGAAGTGGGCTGCAGGGACTCTCGCTGGGGGCCCCCGTGAGCCTCGGGCAGGGCTCTAACCCATGGCGGTAACCATACTGGAGGGATGGTGAGGTCCAAAGGACAGGCCGGATGGCGGGTGCATCGGCGTGGGCGTGGTTAGCATGTGGCTGGAGTGGCTGAAGGGCGAGATGTGGCTCAGGGAAGACATGTGTCTGGAGAGGGCGGCCGGGTTAAACGAGCTGTTCTTGGGGAAGTCCTCCAGCGAGTCGTGCACTTTTTTGCACTTTTTGGATTTGCTAGACATTTTTCGGTTTCTGGTCTGGATGCCTTCCTTCTTCATAGTCAGGGGTCTGTTGATCTAAACAAAGATCAATTTTTTTTTTTTTTTTACTTTTTTGCTGCCTCTGAAACGCACAGGCTCTCGCACACCAACACGGGTTCCACGGGCAGCCCCAGTCAGAGATCTGTTTCCATTTCAGCCAGCCCCTTCCTCCCTCGCACCTTCTCCTGTCTCTTTCCCAGGGACTGAAGAACTAAAACACGTGTAGTTACCAGATTAGAGACCCACCTAGTACAACTGTATTTCTCTGGTAATGAAAATAGAATTCACTTTTCTTACTTCTTTAAAACTTCCTTAGACTATTTCATAAGAAGGGAGGTAGTGAAGAATCTTCAAGAGGGAAATACCATTTTGTCTACTCTGACGAATCTGCTTCAGAACTTGAAAAGCACTGCCCAGGCCATCCACCTCTAGGTGTTTAAGGCTGTCTGCCTTGAAGAAATGAGAACTGTACCACTCTACTGAGTAATTTTTGGTTGCCTCTCTTCTACCTGGCCTTTGAGAGATGCCAAAAAATCTTCCCCTAGAATTTATAGGTAGCAGGGTTGTATATTACGAAACCATGCCTTTCTAAAAGGTGATCCCTTGCCTGTATCACTCCGACAGCAGCTGCAATGGTTGCAGGTTGCTATTTTCACTCAGTTCTGACTCTCCGCTTCTAACTAGACAAACAGCCAATCAACCAATCAACAAGTATTTAATAACCACCTATGGGTTGCAGAGCACAAAAGGGCACTCATCTTAAACAGGAAAGACCAAGAATGTGCTAGAGTAAAGAGACAGAGACCAGACCCTACTCTTAAGATCAAGAGACTTCAGTCTCGGAGACAGCTACCATCTCTCTCTTCTTGATAAACCTCATTTGGCTTTTAAAAATGCATTTGCTTTGGGGGCCCAGAATCAAGAAAGGAAACTTTCCAGAGTAAACAGAAGCTACTCCCCACAGAGAGGCAGAGGCAGATTAACGCCAACAGCAGACGTCTGCCCGGAAGAGCTAACTGCACATCTGGCCATGTTCCCAGGGGAAGGTGGCGAACAGACTCAAGTTGTGAACGCCAGGGTCCTGGCTGTTCCTGACTTCCCGGGCTGAAAGCATCGCCTTCCACCACAGTTCTCAAGGGTGGAGAACCCTTGGCTCTGGGTTTTACCTGTCTGTTCCCAAAGCCAGAAAATCACAGCTAAGAAAGGGAGAATTCAAATGGCCAAGCTGCTGACAGCAGCCAACACCCAGCTTCCCGAAGCTGAGCTGGGAGAGGTCACCTGGAGAAGGAGACGAAGCCCCACACTGGAGCCGAGACCTTATTTCCCCCATACCCAGGAAGGCAACGTGGCTGACGGCAGAAGAACCCAGAAAGGTCACTGCCGGAGGAGTGTCTCCGGGTTCCTTCTTCAAAGTTATCATCAAGATAAAGATGCAGCCTACAGAGATGACAGGAATCTACTCCCACATCAAATCCTCACCAAGATAATGTCCAGATACAAAGCTCTGAACGCTGATATCTAGCTATACATAGCCAGGTATCTAAATATAATATCTAGTTACACCAATAGCCGCACAACTCCAGATAACCAGTCACAACACCAGAGATGCTGATACCAAGCTAGGCAGTTATCTCAACACCCATGTAGAGATGTCTGGAAGGGCAGAGCAAAACGCAACGCAATGCAGGCAATGACAACGTTAATAGATTATTATCTCTCATTGTTCAATACACATCAATCGCCTCCTTTTACGAATTCCTGGTAAATCAGAGAAGACAGAAAACCACTCTTGAGGATGAGGAAGTTTCTGTCTCCCACTCACCAGAGCCCAGCCATGAAGACCAAGCTCATTAAGATTGAGGAGGTAGAACTGAGTCATGGAGAGGATTCCTCGGCTTTTCTTTGATTTGAGAAATTCATATTCTTCAGAAATATACATATATATATATATATATATATATATAGTATATCAGACACAAGTGAGATCATATCTCATCCCAACTAACTATTCAAAAAAATGTATAGCTAGTTAAAGTCCCGTAATTCCTATACTTCCATGGAAATAAGGGTGGAATATACACATACACACAATTCGTTACAATTTTGTTGTACTCTAAAAGAAGGCAGCATTCCCTTTCCCCTGGTTCTCCTCTTAGTCCTGACACTGCCGACCTCTCAGGAAGCCTCCTGACTCTGAAATGGGCCCCGACTCTTCTACTTTTTCAGCCATGTTATCTTGTGCCAGTGACTTGCTTTTCTGAGTCAGAATTCCTTCAACTAAAACTGAAATAAAAATAATTTCTGCCCTGTCTACATCATGGGACTATCTGAGGCTCAAAGGTAATCAAGTAACATGAAAGTTCTTTGAAATTCATAAATTACAGCCCAAAAATAACTTCATAGGCAGTGCTGATGACTGGATAGCTAATAAGCTCTAATGCCCCAACTCTTCCACATTTTAATCATGAATCTCTATCTCTATTCCAGTCAACAGGCAAATTCCCCAAAGTGAAAACGAACTTGGATTTAATTGCTGATAAATATACATAGACCACAGTCCCAGGACCTAAGGGAGAATAAGGATCGTAGTAAGACTCTAGTTTCTTTCACTGCACCAGGACCACAGCAAGAGAGGCAGGGAAATGAGTGTATCGGGTTCCTCGGAATCACAGCAACTTATTCCCAAAAGGTGAAAAAGAAGCAGGGTGCTGGGGTCACCCTGAGAAGTTCTCTATGACTCAAAAAGTCCAACCAGAAATGCTTCCTCCCCAGTTCCCAGGTACTCCTGAGTAAGATGAGTTCATTGCCAGAACCGCCCCAAGCAAAAGTCCCTGTGTCCTCTCCGTTCAGCCCCAGACTTTGCCAAAGTCAGATTGGCCAAGAGAATTTAGGAGAATCAGAAAGAGCTAAAAAGAAAAGAGAGAGAGCAAGAGAGAGCAAGACAGAGAGAGACCAAAATGACCATTTTTGTCATTGGAATTAATGTAAACTTGAGTCCTCACCAGGGTCATGGCCTGTGAGCCAGAATGGTTTCAGGGGGGAAAAAAACCTGAAAAAATTTTTTCAAGATTAAGGTATATTACAAAATGAGCAGACCCCAAATGGAAAGATTAGAAATGACACAGCTGAACTCAGGTGACTGGTAATTACCATTCTGCTAACATGATATAAAAGGAGAAAATGACAGTCTCTTTTCCCTGGTGTGGTAACTTCTCCCCGGCCAGCCAGCGTCCTCAGGAGCTGGCTCTGTGCATGTGAAAGTTGGTCAGGACAAAGACATCAGATGGAATCTCTCAGACATTTCGTTCCATGTCTTTTATACAGAGAATCCATTTCAAATTCACAGCACAGATTTAGCCAAGACTTTTCACTCTCAGTAACCGAATGGGTCCTCTTAGTTCCCAGAGTCCCTGCCATGCATTACAGTTCTATTTACCTTTCTCTTTCACTTCACTCTCTCCTTCTGCAAAAAGTTTAAAATGTAAGGAAACAACAAAATAGGACTGGTAGCTTTTTTTGTTTTCCAAAAGGAAGATTTTTTTTTTCTTATAAACCAGACAGGCCCACCCAGCACATCGGACTGCTGCATTGTACACAGCGTGTTCAGTGCCTACCAAGGGGGTGGTGTGTAAGCCCCTGTCAGGCTGTAAGCCCCCTCGGCCTCGGCAAGGTGATGCTAGACAAAGTAGCTTTCCAAGCCTGGTCCTATTGCATCAGCTATTTGGAGACTGTGATCTGGGCCCATGCGTGGGCGATTCACACGGACAGGGTGGTGGTGACAGTGTTTGCTGGTCACCATCAGGAGTGGAGCCCTGTTCTTGCTGGCCCCAGTCCACTTACATTGTGAAGCTTGTAGTAGAGCCCACAGGCATTGCAGACGGGGTCTCCATTGGCATTCCTCCTCCAGAGCGTGGTGGTGGTGGTCTGACAGTTTGCACAGGACGTCCCTGCTCTCCTAGCTGCAGACTGAGAATGAGGAGAAAGGAGAGGGTAAAATCAAAACAAATGTTAAATGTGTTGTCATCACTATGAAAAAAAAAAAAAAGGAAGGAAGAAATTATAATTGAAATCAAAACTAGCAAGTGGCCCACATGAAAGTAATACAGATCCCCAAAAGCTGCCTCGAGAAGAAAAATGTCGCCACTCCCCTGGAGCACCTCAGGATTGCAGTAACGTGGTCAGAATTTCACCCACCACTCTCCCATAGGAGCAGGAAGCCGGGGCCTCCTCCCTGGCAGTCTTAGTCTCCTGCCCTCATCCCACACAGTACGCCAGAGGGCGAATGTTTCTGGGTGGCAATTTGGGAATTAGCCAGCCTAATTTTGGAGCTGGGCCTTCAGTTGCCTTCTTCACCAAGGCCAGGGTTGTTTTCAAACACAACTCCCAAGAATATCCATCCTCAAATAGGTTACAGCCATCAGGATGCAGTCACAGCAAAGAAACCACAGAGCCAAGCACCAAAAGCACTCTGGATCCCAAATAAAGACCTGCCGAGTTGTAAAGAGGACAGCGTGCTAACACAACAGCAAGTTCTGCAAAGAGTAACTGTGCAAGTGTGTGGCACGCACACATGGGTGGCACGCCTGAGGAAGTGCTGAGCAGGACATCCTACGTCAGCAAGACCTCCTAAATCTGTGCAGCCTGCACTTTCTTTTTTCTTTTCTTTTTGAGACCGAGTGTCGTTCTGTCACCCAGGCTGGAGTGCAGTGGCACTACGTCAGCTCACGGCAACCTCTGCCTCCCAGGTTTAAGCGATTTCCCTGCCTCAGCCTCCTGAGTAGCTGGGATTACAGGCACCCACCATCACGCCTGGCTAATTTTTCTATTTTTAGTAGAGACAGGGTTTTACTATGTTGGCCAGGATGGTCTCGAACTCCTGACCTCAAGTGATCTGCCTGCCTCACCCTCCCAAAGTACTGGGATTACAGGCGTGAGCCACCACACCCAGGCACAGCTTGCGCTTTCAAGCTTGATCACTTCCCATTCAGGGGACAGTCAACCTCGCTCTCTTTTGGTGGCTGTCACCTAAATTTGATTCACCAATCAAACAAATTCAAAAGACCAAGGACTGCCGCTACTCGTCAGGAACCCTGGATTCCCCACCTCCTCTGATATCAGTTTATCTTCATAAAATTAGGCATTTCCTATTCCTGTTCATGGAGTATGTAGCATAGTTGCAGGTCAAAGGTCAGCTTCAACTTGAATTTTAATTCATTGGTTGTGTTACTGCCCTCATGTCCTTCAAAAGGGGGATTTTTCTTTCACTTTTTGACATATTTAAACTGATCAGGTGACTGTTCTCTGTGTTCACGCGTTAAAAAAAATAAACTGAAAAAAACCACTGGAAGAAAATGGAATTGTGTCACTTCTAATATAAACCTCTCTCTCCTCCTCACCTTCCACCATAAGAAGAACATTTTAACTGCAAAATTATCCCCATTCCTGGATCAAAAATATTATCAAAGGAAAGGTAAGAGAAGAAAGAGTTTAGCTAATCTCTGTGATGAAGAAAATTATGTGGATATGGTTATAAGAACACAGAACAGACTGGGCGCAGTGGCTCACGCCTGTAATCCTAGCACTTTGGGAGGCCGAGGTGGGTGGATCACCTGAGGTAAGGAGTTCAAGACCACCCTGGCCATCATGGTGAAACCCCATCTTAAAAAAAAAAGAAAGAAAGAAAGAAAAAAGAACACAGAAAAGAACTAGAGGGATCCTAGTATAGTTTTATATCAATATTTTATCAAGCAAAAAGTTGAAGCCAACACCCGAAGCCACCAGATACGGAGAACGCAGTGGCGATTTTGAATTAACCTGAGTGACCCTTTTTCTTTCAGTTGCTAAATTGTTCCACAGATATGCTCTTGTGAGATGTAAATAACAGAATATATTATGACCTTTTTTAAAAAAATTCTTTCTTTTCTGTATTCTAAGGAACTGGAAACTAAACACCGCTCTGATCTATCATAACGGATAAGATGGGAGTCTTTTGCTGTCCATCTTGGAAGTAATTCACATTGTCCATGGGTGTTGATTCTAACTCCATATGCCTCTCCCCGACTGCCTTTATGAAACGTGATAATTTAATGCTCAAACAATTGTTTCGCTTGTGTACTCTTGGGAAGAAAGTACTACATAAAATCAGTGCTTAATGATTTTGACAATTAAATTATATGTGATTATTATCTTCCTATAGTTTTTTTTTTTTTTTCTTTAGAAGAGCTACTTGGCTATAGCAGATTAATATCACTCAGGCACCTGGGTTTCCTAGCCCAGCAATTCTGAATGTATACAGTACAAGCATATAATGCCAACTGGTAAAATCGGAGCTCCAGATGACAAGGTGGAGCACGTAATCTTTTGCAGTCTATTGATAGTAACCTAAATAAAAGCAAAGGAAGATGCTTCCAGTACTACAAACTTTATGGAAACTTAGAGTCTCTCAAAGTCACGCTGTTTGGGTCACTAGCAGGAGGTGGAGTATAGTCAGGCAAGCAGCTCAGCCCCTCACTAGTGGTGAGATACATGAAAATCCTGGCAACGTCAGGGGGAAAGAGAATCTATGAATCTTTCCTTCAATTATCTCTCCTATTTCCTGCGTTAGTTTATTCCAGGTCAAACATGCATCTCACAGAAGAACTAGTTATGTATGAGGTAAGTGGTCTTCAGTGAATCTGCAAATGTATCAAACAAAAATAGCAAGCTGGAACTGGAAACAAAGAAGAAACAAAGGGTTCTAGGTGTTCAGAAGTCAAATACATCTCAGGGCTAAAAAAAAAAAAAAAGGAAAAAGAAATCTGAATGTGTCCTGTGTTCTATCTCCCTGTATCTTATGAATTCTATAGAACTAAAACTATCAAACCACCCAAGACAGATGAGTAAGAAAGAAAAGACAGGTGAAAATATGACAGTCATTGAACTCTAAAATTCAAAGCAATTATTACTCAGAGTTCTAGAGATTTCCTATGAAAAGTGAGTGGTGACAAAATTATATAAAATGGAAGTATGATCCTCCTCTGCAATCTGACCAGACAGAAGAGGAAAATCCAAGAA
This sequence comes from Cacajao melanocephalus, assembly GCA_963573385.1. Classification (NCBI taxonomy): domain Eukaryota; kingdom Metazoa; phylum Chordata; class Mammalia; order Primates; family Pitheciidae; genus Cacajao; species Cacajao melanocephalus. Next base: position 107,479 of record CAUYLG010033144.1, on the reverse strand, counting down.
AATATCAAATAAACTTTTGCTCACCAATCAGCCCATACTTTGAGACTTTTAACTCCTCTCTTTTTCCTTCTTTACCTTTATTAAAAACTAAAACAAAATATAATGGTACCAAGACACATTTTAACAAGGAGGTTTTTGTTGTTAGGTTTTCTCTCTCTCTCTTTCTTTTTTTTTTTTTTAACTAAGGCCAGGTTTTGAGTGATTCAAAACATTCTTTTGTGGTGTGATCATATTCATTCTGCACTAACACCTCTAGCCTTTTTTTTTTTTTTTAAAAAAAAAACACTTCTTGTTCTGATATGTTCAAACATCTTGGTGTTTAGGTTGGGGAAGCTGAGTTGTTGTTTATGAGTTATCTCCAGTGCTCAGATATCCGGCAGCTTTTTCCTAGGAAGTCAGCTTTGCACAAGAGAGAAAGGGGGGGAAAAAAAAACCAAACTGCTGGAGGAGAGGTGGGGGAAGGTTGAGAAAGTTGGAGAAGGGGACAAAGATCAGAAAGAATAAAGTCTCGATATCTAGGATTGCCAAAGATTAAAATCATGTGGCCATTTCCATCCCTAGAAAGTTTTTCCTTCTTCAGCTAGGCATGGTGGTTCACGCCTGTAACTCCAGCACTCTGGGAGGCTAAGGGGAGTTTGAGATCAGCCTGACCAATATGGTGAAACGCTGTCTCTAATAAAAATACAAAAATTAGCCAGGCATGGTGGTGGGTGCCTGTAATCCCAGCCACTCTGGAGGCTGAGACAGGAGAATTCCTTCAACCTGGGAGGTAGAGGTTGCAGTGAGCCGAGATCTTGCCACTGCACTCCAGCCCAAGTGAGAGAGGGAGACTCCATCTCAAAAAAAAGAAAGTTTTTCCTTCTTCAAAAGAGGATGGGACAGATGTTGAGCTGCACTATACTCTGATGGGGAGGGCAAACAATTCTTTAAAAAGAATACAAAGGTGTTCTCCCTGTCCCTTAGAAATTGATGGATGCTAATTTATCCATTAATCTGCATGGGGAAACTCTCCCCTTCCCATCTCTACTTGGTGAACGTCAGCACCACATAAAGCATTTTCATCTCTTGGCTATGGCAAGAGTTGTTATTTTTCTGTCACATACATTCACTATTCAAACTTCCAAAGAGGAGCTTGCAAATGAATCTCCCCTGTGAGCCTTCCTGATACACGCTTGACAGAGCCAGGTTTTCTCAAGGATCCCTCATGCTTAAAAAGTTTTAAAAAGAATAATGGAAATAAATAAATAAGTGGCTGGGCACTGTGGCTCATGCCTGTAATCCCAGCCCTTTGGGAGGCCGAGGTGGGTGGATCACCTGAGGTCGGGAGTTGGAGACCAGCCTGATCAACATGGAGAAACCACATCTCTACTTAAAAAACAAAACAAACCAACCAAACAAAAAAAAAAACAATAAAAAGAATAATGACAGAGGGGAGAAAAAGCTATCACTCTACTGGTAGTAGTTCAAAGAGAAAACAAGGCCAAATTCCAGGTAAGAGAGGACTCACATGACATTTCCCACAGGAACTGACTATGGAAAGTTCTCAAATGCTGAGACCGAGAAAGGAGGAAAGTGGCAGGAGGCTCACTGGTTGCTGGTGAAACCTCTGAAATTCAATTAATCAGCCCTATCAATTTTAAAATATTAGCATAACAAATCCATCCACTGCACTAAGTCTGTGATCCTACCTGGGGAGTCACAACTTCAGGAACCCATTCTGGAGGGTTTCTGGAACATTCCATCCTCATAAATGTCTCTGTCTGTCAAACAGTGCTCATCAATGCATTTAAACCAGCTGCTCTGGTCCCATTCACACGATTATTCTATTTGGGAATACACTGCAGATTTGATAACCAAGAACTCAGTCTCTTTATACAAATTTTCACAAGTGACTTAAGAACATGGATGGGAAAAAAGAGGGAGGGAGAGCTGTTCTGTGTATCTAATTTGAAAAAAAAAGAAAAAGGAGGAAAAAAACTGTCCCAATCCAGCTGGCATGATGTGGGGCAGTCCTGTCAATTTCCTGCAGAAAGCTGTCCTTCCCAAAGAGAGGAAATGAGAAACCTGGAATGGTCAGCGTGGAATCCATCCCTTCCCGGGAACTTACCAGCCTTCGCTTGGGCTTGATGAGGGGCCGGTTCTGTCCATTCATTTTGTGGTAGAGCCCGCAGGCGTTGCACAGGTAGTGCCCCGTGCCATCTCGCCGCCACAGTGGGGTCGAGGTTGCCCCACAGTTCACACACTCCCTGCCTTCTGGAAACAAAAGCAGATAAGCCACTTAGGGAAGGAACACAGGCAGGCAAGCTGACAGTGTTTGGAATTGGGGGAGAAAAGTAAAATGGTGAACTTTTTTCTTTCTCCTTCCTCTTCTGAGGAGCGTGTTCACTCCCACCTCTTTCCAAGATGCTCCAAAGTTGAGCAGCGGAATGCTGTCCCTGCATGTCCATTCTCCAACACACATGGAGGTGCCCGCAGAAGGGGCAGATGCCTCCTTGCAACAGAACCCTGTTCTTGGCTTGCCCAACTTGCTGGAGAAGATCGGACAGGACCAAGGAGGAATGCAGATTCCAGCTTCAAATACTTCCCTGAGAAAATCTTGAGCCCTGGATGGTGGCAAAAGCCACACATTCCATTAATTTCCCTCAAAGGAAAAAAAGGAAGATAAAGGTGACCCATTATCATCATGGCTCTGTCTATATAGATTGATTAAATAATGAAGATTAGGATGGGGGGAAAGGAAGGATTAATCAATGGCTAGATAGGTGAACAGATAATAAATGGATGTATAGATTGATCAATTGGCTGATTGATTTCAGGAGCTAGGGTTTTAGGTTTTACCTCCAATCGAACTGTAAATGTCCCCAGCTGGAGAGGAAGTGATTAGGACCCAGGAGGGATTTCCATAGCTTTCCAGACACTGTTATAGCAACTGAAGTTAAAAGATGACCCTAGCCAGGGGGTGCTGGGGGGAAATGCAAACTTTAGGCAGGAAACACGGAAGAGGGGGAGGGAGGGAAAAAGGAAAAGGAAAAGTTTGGGAGGGCAGAGTGAAGCCATCAGAGGAAGATCAGGAGAAGCAGCAAGTTAAGGAAGGGAATGGCTGCTCATTAATGAAGGCCTGCCCGCAGTTTCTCTTTTTCCAAAAACACAAACAAACAAACGAAAAACCGGCCAGGTCAGTAGGGAGTTTGAGCAGCATTCACTCCCTCAGCTGGGGCTGGAAAGTGACCCAGACCCACCCAGAGAGCTCCTTGGAAGAATCCCTTAAATATCCATTTTGAGATGCGGGGGAGTTTGCTAACTGACTTCTTTTTACCTTCTGCAGGAGGCAGAGAAAAATGCTCTCTAGGAGAATCTCCTCGCTTTTGGGGGATGCAGGGACATGCGGGTCCCTAGTTCCTAGTTCTCTCGGTGCCCCAAGAAAGCCAGGACTCCTATTCCCTGCAGTTACAGGAAGGTCAGCTCAAGAGGGGGGCCCTGGAGGGTGGGTGGGGAAGAAAATTGAGCCCTGAAGACTGCTTTGTTTTAAGAGAGTAATCAATGACCTCCAACCTGCTTGGACCACTGGAGTGGAGAAAGAGAACCCAGGAGGGTGCTTGAGAATGTTGATTCCCCTAAAAGGAGGAGAAATCTGCCTTGGCAGACCTAGGACCTATTGGGCCTTTAGAAAGCCCCAGACCAAGTAGGAGGGAAATAGGGGGTTCACACGTGTGGGCCTGTGATCATCTCCAGGGGCAAGTTCTTCAGGAAAGTTAAGGACTTGCAAATGGAAGAGGGCCTTGCATCCTTTTCCATGAGAGTCAGGGATGGTGCCCACCAGTTTTTGTCTACTTTGCTTTTTCAAAAAAAAAAAAAAAATGTGAGGATGTAAGAGGGCTTTTTTTTTTTTCCTCCACATTCCAAAAGGTTCTTAGCCTGGGGTCCCCAGAGAGCCTTCGCTGTGCCCAGAACCCCTGAGATTATACACGAACACACTGCAGCGCATGCCAAAGGCACCTTCTTTAGTACCCAACGGCTCTTCTCAGTTCTTGAAAAAGACCCAGGCCTGAATCACACTCAGACACCTTTCAGTTGGGGTCAAAAGCCTGAGGGAGGTGGCAGACTGGATGTGGGGGAGGCTGGGAGGAAAGAGTGAAGGGTGAGTCGGCGAGCTGCCGGGCGCCCGAGCCAGGAGGCCACAGGCCTGCCTTTCTGCATCCCCGGTGGTGGCTGGGTCAGCACCTTCTAGGGCAGCACTGGCCCTGTCCCAGCTAGGGCTGCAGGCCCACTCCCCTCCCTGCCCAGACAGAGGGCCCCCAGCCTCCTCCCCTACTTGGGCACTGGGCAGAGGTAATGTGAGGCGAGGCCGCTGCGGTCGGGAGGCAGGGAGCATGGATGCCGCCCGGCTCCCGAGCACCCTGGCACCCTGGCGCTGGGGGACCTCCCAGCCTGACGTGATCAGTCTGATTTCCTTTCATTTGCAGGGCGGTGGGGAGAGTGACAGCTTCCTTTTCAGAAAGACCTTGAAAGCTAGCAACGGTTACCTCTTCAACAAGGATGTGCACACTGGGGCAATTTTCTGTCTTGATTCACTCGGCAAGTTTGCCATTGCCTCGTATGGGCTTTTTCTTCTTCTTTTTTCCTTGCTGCCTCTGGTCTGTGACTTCACCAAACAGCCAATTTTCCTAATGGAGGCCCTGACTCTTTCCTGCCTTCTTTCCTCCCCTCTCCTCGCCCCTGCCTGCTGTGAGCTGCTCAGACACCTCTCTCTTAGGTGACAAGAACCACAGAGCTGCGAGGCCTCTTGACATTCAACAGCTGCTGGCAAACGCCTCTTGCTCTGCCTTGGCCTGAAACCCTGAAACCGGGCTGTGGGAGGGGGTAGGGAGCGGGGTAGGGAGCAGGGCAGGAGCTAGTTCAGGGGATGGTGGAGGGAGATGCCCGACTGGAAGGTTGGCCCGGGAGCTAAGAGAGGCCCTTGACACAAAGACTGTGTCTTTTGTTTGCAAAGCTTCATCCTAGCCCCGAAAACCCAGGCGTTAAGAAAGCAATAGGTGCCCTAACCACAACGTCAACCGTTTCCAGCAACAACCCCGAAAACCCTCTTTTCTGTGCCCTCCTTCAGCAAATACATTTGCAAAGAAGAGGTTAAAGGGGGAGAAAAAAATAGAGAGCAACCACTAAAACCAAGAGAATCCCCTCCTCAAGAATTCCCACCACCTCCACCCCCTGCACAAGGAGGGGCTTCTCGAAGCTTCCCCTCCACACTCCCAAAAGTCCCAGCTCGCTCACCGCCCCCGCCAGGTGTGCTGTTCTTGGTTTTAATGACTGTGAGAAAGGAATTAAGAAGGAGGAAGTAAAAAGGCCAAATTGCAATGGCCTCCTCTCCCCCTCGCCAAAAAACCGAGATCGGTGTATCGGTATTCCTAGCGCTGGCTTAGGGAAGCCACGGCCCTCTGTTTCTCCCCTCCATGTTCAGAGTCTTATGGAAAGAAAGGAGAAGAAAGAAAAGGCTAAACCGAAGGCAGAAAGTGTGCACAAGAGAGGGGAAGAAATCAAACACGGAAATGAGGGTAGAGAAACCAGAGTATCTTGGAAAAGTTACTCTGTCCCCTCCCCCTCGCACAAACCACTACTCCGGCCTCAGATACCATGAGCTCTCCCCAGCCTCACAGCCCTAAGAAAAAAGAACTTTAAAAAAAAAGAAAGAAAAGGAGGAAAGAAATGCCATCACGACCTCAAAATGCACAGGTCTGCTCTCTTTAGATTCAGCTTCCCCGCTCGTGTTTTTGAGTCACGCTGTACCCCCACTTCTCCTTAATCCTTCCCTCCACCCCCAAGCCCAGCCCCGGCGGAGGCACCGCGGCCACTCTGCTCCTCCAGCTCTCCCGGCCTCTAGCTTTCTTTTTGACTCCACCAGTTAGTCTGCCTCCCTCTCCCTCCTGCCTGCTTTCATGTACTGAACATGCAGGTCTGAGTTCTTCTGTCAGTCTGACCGCATCCGGACTCTATTAAAGTTCCTGGCTCGGGATAAACAATGCAACTGTCGCGTGCAGCAGTCTGAAAATAATTGGATTAGCTAAAACATATCAGCTAAATAGAGACAGTCCTGCTCAGGCAGTCGGAGTGAATGTCACCCTGGAAAAAAAACCCTGAAAACTGATCTCATGGTCACTGGGCTCCCAGAGTACTCCCTCTGAAGTTTTTCAAACCGGAGCTTTGGGAGCTCGGTTTCAAGGCTGCTCATCTCACCCCTAAAAGACAAGTGATTTTCACGATTGCTTTCTATATAGGATCTATACAGAGAGAGCGCAGAGGCAAGACACTTAAAGCGCACCAGAAATGGACTCTGAAATAGACATACCTAAGGAGACATCACAATCTTCACGAAGCCCTGTCTAAAAACACAGTGAAATCTATCTCAGAGAATCCCTAGCTCTCTTTTGAATCAATTACTCTGGTTAGAAATGAAACTGGCGATGGATTGATTTATTTTTAAAGTCAGAGCATTGTGTGTGTGTGTGTGTGTGTGTGTGTGTGTGTGTGTGTGTTTTCCATGCAAGTAATGACACCAATTGAATAAAAATGCAGCAAACTGCTAGGCAGGGTTTGCATTTTGGAAAGGAACAGGGCACAGAAAGCTGAAATACACACCTGGAGCACTTTTCCAGTCCTTTCTACCTCCTCTGGCTTCAGCTCAGCCAAGGAATATGTCCTAATACGGCTTCCTGCCCCTGCATGCGCTGAGAGCGCTAGGAGACACTGCAGGTAACTAAGTGGCCCAGGCGATCTGATTTTCACTCAACTCTGCTTCCCCAATGCAAAGCCACCTTTTTCTCTCAGTTCAGCTAAGAGCCCCTTTTTCCACGCAGGGAATATATGCGCAGCTTTGGCCAGGCTCTTGCACACACGCTTTGTTTCTACAAATAAAGGACCGTCCTCACTGCATGGTCCCCTTTGAGTGGAGCGAGAGGAACAGTCAGAATGACAGAGGCCAAAGGGGTCATCGAGGGACCTGTGTTTGTTTAGGCTTGGGGAGGTTTCGTTTAAGCATGAAACACTCAAGATTTATTCCGTCGGCCTTCCATTTGGTTTTGGAAAATAACTAAAGGTTACCAGCCCAATCCAGAAGTCCTGCGACAGGCAGGAGAGGGCATGACTTTGTTTTTGTTTGTCTTTTTCCTTTCCCAGCTCATTGGGGGCTTTTAAATCAGATCCCACTTCCCCTCCGCTTCCGAGACCAGGCGGGAGCTAGAATGGGAGGACACGCAGTGCCCTTCCCGACTGGAAGAATGGGAGAAATGGCATCTCAGTGGGCTTTGGGACACCCCGGCTCCCCTGAGGGGCCCCTCTGGGTGCGGCAATGGATTGAGGAGAAGGGGAGGTAGGAGGAGAAAGGGCTCCAGGGGAGAGCTGGCTCCTACCTGTGCTGGACCGGGCCTTGGGCCTGGACTTGCATCCGAAGCCGGTGGGGGAGCCGCCCAGCAGGCTGCTGGGGGGGAAGAGTCCGGAGCTGTACTCGGGCACGTAGGGCGGGTAGGTGGTGATGGGGTGGTGGGCTGACGAAGAGGCACCCCCCAGGGCGGTCATGCTGCCACGGGAGTGCGAGGACTCCAGCTTCATGCTGTCAGGCAGCGGCACCTGGTACTTGAGGCACTCTTTCTCATCCTGCCGGGCCGAGCCGGCTGAGCCCGGGGTGGACAGCGACGGGTCTGGGGAGACGTCCTTCGGTGGGGTGGGTGGGAAGGTGAAGAGGTGCGGGCTGGCGTGGCCCCCCGACAGGGAGGAGGATGAGGCTGGAGGGTAGACCGAGAGGGGCCCCGGGGAGCCATGGTGAATGGACGTCTTGGAGAAGGGGCTGAGGTTCCAGGGGGAGGCGGTGTGGTGGCTGCCCAGGGCTTTCCCGCCGTCCAGCCAGGGCAGGGATCCGTGAAGCAGAGGCGGGCGGCACACCTGGCTCCCTGTAGGGCAGCAGGGAAAGGGCAGGAGAGAGAAGGAGAGTGAGTGTGACCCTGGGAGGCCATCAGGGGCACCTGGGTACTCTCTCCCTTGCACCGGCCTCCCTTTCAGCAAAAGCCTAAGCCCAGACAAGGGCCCAGGCCCACTCTCTCTTCCCAGCAGTCCCAGGAGTACCTGCTGGGCACACCTGGGGCTCAGGGTAGGGGCAGAATCCTCACCCCTCGCTCTCACATGGATTTCCCATCCAATCCAGCAGAATGAAGGGCCTGCAGCTGACACCCGAGAGGTGCTGTGGAGTGGACAAGGGCCCCTTTGCTTATTTGGCCTCTCCAGATCCACCATCTCAATCACATCCCCCCAGGCCTCTCTCTAGAACCTGACTTGATTTATGGGTTTCCTTCAATGGCCCTGAGTTCCCCGGCTCGGACTTAATCCCAGCCAGCCTGATAAGAGAGCCGGCTGTGAGTGATGAGGCCTGAAGGATGGAGCCAGGCCACACAACTGCTCATACCAGAAAACCAACCCTGGAGAGAGGCGCAGCTCCCAGCACCCAATGCAGGAAGGAGAGGCCTTGGGACAGCAGTCAGGAGACTTTCAGGGTTTGTTCCCAGAAACCTAGCACAGTGCTTGCTCAAAATCACCCAGGTTGCCTGCAAAAGGCCCGAAATGGGATTTGCAGGGAAACGTTCATAGCTCGGGCTTTTGGAGAAAGTTCCCAAGCCTGGACCCTGGGATGGCTCTTTCTCTGCGTTTCTCACTCTCCCGAATCCTATAGGAGACGAAGATAACATAAGCCCCATGTGCCCTCCATAAAGCTATGATCCCACCAGTGCGACATGTGAATTTTCACCTGAGCGCCTAAGACAGGAAATTCCAGCTGATGTGTCCATTTTAAATCAAAGATGACTCGGACACAGAGTCTGTTTAGCCTTTGTATAAAACACACAATCTTAAGGTAGCTGCAACTCATACACTCTGAGGGGTACATTTAAAAAGCAAGTGAAAATCCACACGATTATTGATCTTTAAATCCAGTACCTGCCTCAGCATTTGACATTCAACCATTAAGAACAATACTGAAACTAAAATCTTAAGAGAGAGGAAGGGGAGGAGAGTGGAGAGGGAAAGAGAGTTCTCTGAACACCAAGGGTCAAGATTCATATTATGCAGGAAGTAGTATAGTAAATAATATTGAGTCTGCTCTACCGCATTTCCACTTAACTGCTGATCTGCACAGAATGTGGGCAAAGAGCGCCCCATCCGCAGAAACGATCGTTGAAAACCTGGCGACAGCAGGGTAGAGGACGCCTGCTGCCGGAGGGGCTGTGTCATCCCTGCCAAGGCAGGCTCTGAGGAGGGGATCAGGGCAGACTTCGGTCTGGCTGGACTCAGAAAGCCTCACACTTTTTCTGCCCAATGTTTGGACCCTGTTTCTTCTTTAGGAAGAAAACTTACAGCTGGAAAGGGTTCGATATTTGTTCCTCAAACGACACAGGCCTGGTTTTCTTTTTTACATTTCAGAACTCTCCTAAACTTCTCCAGGTGAATGTGGGAAAGAGGTGGTACTGGAATGGCCTCTATTTAAACGGGGGTGTATCCTGCATCTTAGGTGGGAGCCTAGTGGAGGGTAGTACCCAGAGACAGGGTAAAGCAAGAGTTGCAGGCAAGGAGGCAACTGGAAAGCAAAGACGCAGGAAAATTCCGTGCAGCCGGGAATCCGGGAAACCTCAGAGCCCTCAAACTTAAGACAGGGGTCTTTCCCCTAAAACTGCTTCAGCATCAGAATTCCATTCCTGAAGCTAAGAGATAGGAGACCTGTCTAAAAACCAAAGCCACAAGCTTTGGAAAAATGTCAAGGAGAGGGGTGTGAATTAATAAGTCTCTGGGGGCCTTTCTGAAAATGTGCGAATTGAGGGACGCTGGGAGAGACCCCCTAGAAAGAGCTAGCGGGTAACAGGGAGCGCCAGGTTTTTGGAGGAGCCGGGTTCCAGCCGGGCTTGGCCAGCGCCGGCTACCGGGCCCAGAGAGCCCGGACCCGCGGAGGCAGAGCCCGGGCACCCCGCTCCTGGGGACATCCTGGGACCCCCCCAAAACGTGCGGCCGCGCAGGGACGGAGGGCTGCGGCCTGGCGCCCGCCAGGTGAACTCCAGGCCCCAGGGCCACCAGCCAGGAGAGGCGCCTGCTGCGACTCTTTCAAAACACACTCTCGCGACGAGCCAGAGGCCTTCCTCGCCCATTTCCGGGCCCCAATTTTTTTGTAAATGAACCAGGAACGGCTGACTGGGGCTTTCGCTGGGCCTCTCCCCGCCCTCAGGTCCCTCCCGACCTCCCCGAGCCGGGACGGCGACGCCGCCGGCGGGAGTCCCCGCACCGCGGGCGCACTCACCGTGGTGAGTCGGAGGGTACCTCTGCACAGTGGCCCTGACCGAGTTTCCGTAGTAGGGAGGGACGTGGTTGCCTTGGCCGTCGATGTTAAAAAGCACATCCACCTCCTCCGGCAGCGGGTACTGCGCCGGGTCCATGTAGGAGTGGCCGAGGCCCGGGTGGTGAGTGTCCGGGTGCTGCCCGTTGAGCACCGCGGGGTGGTGGTGGCTCACCCAGCGCGGCTGGTCCGCCGTCACCTCCATGGCCTCGGCTGCGCTCGCGCCCTCTCGCCGGGCCCGGAACCCGCGCGCGGAGAGGGAGGGCGGTCGGCCTGGGAGGTTGGGGGGCTCCTGCCGTCGGTGGGTCAGGGGTCGTTGAATGATTTGCTTTCGGTCGGGGGATGGGAAGGCTGGGAAGGAAAGGCGAGCAAAGGAGAGGGTTTTTACAAAATAATCTTGGAGGGGTCGTTTAGCAAAGAGAAGGGGAAGGCAAAAATCCAAAAACTGGGTGCGGCAGGATAAAAGGGGACCAGGTGGTAAGAGGAAGCGACGACTCTGGAATTCTGCGAGCCAGGCTCCTCTGCACCGGGGTCCTCAGCCGCTCCGAGGCGGAGTCCCTCCTCAGGTCACCTGCAAGGGAGAGAAGGGGAGACGTGGGTGAGCCCTCGAGTTGCTGGAGTGGCACCACCTGGCCTCGCGCCGCCCGCCCGCCCCGGGCACCCGGGACCCGCACGGGCGCACGGGGACACAGCCGGGGAGCCTGCAGGACTCTCGGGGACGTCCCCGCAGCGCGGCTCGCGGGAGCCAGGACTGACTGAGCAACCTGGAGGACAAGTCGCGGGGCTGACTGTTGCAACTTGGAGAACAAGTCCCTCCCTCGGGGACGCCGGTCCCGGGACCGTCCTCCCAGCCCCTAGAAAACCTCAAACAGAGGAGAGTTGAGTTTTTAAAATTGCCTTAAGTCCTCCCAAGTGGATGGGATTGGGGTGGGGGGGGAATCAAACTTAATAATAAAAAAAAAAGTCAGCAGTACCAACCTGGGTAGCGAAGAGCAGAGAGGAGGAGGAGGCGGCTGCGTACGACCTGCTCGGTCAGATTGCGTGGCTCGGACTGTCTCGCTCTCTCTCCGTCTCTCTCTCTTCTCCTCTCTCTCTCCCTCTCTCAGTTTTTTTTTTTTTTTTTTTTTTTTTTACAGGGAATGCATTCTTTCTGAAAGTATCAAGACGGCGCCAGGCAGCTCAGTGTTCGCAGACAGCTGTGGCGCGACGCAACTTAAGGAGGTTCTAGTGTCATCCGCGCCGAGGGGGGAGGAGCCTGGCGCTGGCGAGTAGGGGACAGGATCCCCGGCACACGGAAACTGCAACCCAAACCCGCTCCAGGACTTCTCCCCCCGCCCCGCGCACCCCCGCCCCTCCTCCCGCCCCTCCACTGACCGGAAAGGGGCGCCGCGGAGGGCGGCCGCGGGCAGAGGGGCGGTGGGCAGGGTGGGCGAGGCCCGGGGGGCTCGGGGGCGGACGGGAGGGAACGCGCGCTCTGGCCCTTTAAAATGTGGCCGCGGCTCCTGCCGATTCATTCGGGCCGGGTGGACGAACTACGTCCTGGTGCAGCCAGCCTGCCCCACTCATGAAGTTCATTCCGCTGGGCAGACTTTTCTTTTTCAGACTTTTAACAAATAGGCAAGCATGGATCGTGATTAGGATCCAGGGCAGGGTGTTTGGGAGAACGCATGCATGTGGGGAGATCTGCGCGTGAAACTGATCAGAAAAACAAAATGTTTCTCGTCAAGGTACTTTGAGATGTGCCTTTTGAGCTGATTTCCTAAGAGGGTGAGGCATCGGGTAAAGGGGAGATGCTCCGACGGGAGCGTCCGTGTCACTGTTGTTGTCATTGTCACCTCTTTCCCGAGCCTTCTGCGCTCTCCAGCCGCCGGAGTGAACGCGCTTCAGCTGTTGCAGCTGCCCTTTCCAGACCTAATATTTGTGATCAATGTGTGCTTCTGACTTGAGTGGCAACAGTGAGGGATGAGAAGGGGAAGGGGAGGAAGAGACTGACTCTAACTCGCCCCCCCGCTCCGAGTACGCTCGGTGTAGACAGACAGAAGGAACTCTGTCTTCACTCCAGGGACCCAAATTTCCTTTCGCCCCGCCCGGAGCCCTACTTACTCCGGCTCCCGAAGTTTCTCCCCCAGTCGAGGAAACCAGCCCTCGGTCTGCACCGACCCCAACCCCGGCCTCCGGGCGGGACTCCACGGTGACCTTCCCCGGCGCGCGGGTCCCCAGGCCAAGCTCTGCGCTACTGGCACCCCGGGCGGAGGGCACGCGGCTCCGCGGCGCCCCAGCGAGCGGGGCGGGGCGAGCAGGGGCGGGGCCGGGAGGGGCCAATGAGCGGGCGAGGCTGCGGCCGTGCCGCGATTGGTCCGCCCCGCGGGCTCCAACCTGCTCTGCCCGCTCGGTCCTTTGAGCCACTGCATCCCCTAGCGGCGCCCTGGTGGCTGCAGCCGCTGGACCGAAAACGCTGCCCGGGCGAGCAGGGGTCAGGCGGGAAAAGAAGACTCCAAATCCACTCTCTCTTCGCCCCAGGGCAATGCTGCTGCGAGAAGAGGGAGTGGGTTCTCCCGCAGGCTATCCCAGCGACTGGGCAGAGAGCTTAATTGGGGGTATTATTTGAATTGGAGACATAGTTCCCTCTTCGCTCCTCTACCCCATAAAATTCCCTACAAATGCAAAAATTCGAGATAGAAGAAGCCGTCCCTGAAAGTAAGTTCTGAAGGATTCCTTTCACGCGATGAAGGAAAAACATCAATATGCAGCTTCAACTTCGTGTGTGGGGGTTGTCGTGTTTTAAAACATTATCCCTGTAGAAATATTAGTAAAATGTATTGGAAGAAGTAGTGGAAACGTGGGTCTTCCTGGTCTTGCGTTTGGATCTTCTTTGGAGTCACCTTCTTAAATCTGATGTTTGTTTGAAATCAGAGCTGAATTTCCATATATAGGACAAAAAGAAAGAACCCCAATTTTTTTAAAGAAAGCTCTTCCCCTACGTTTCTCCTGAGTCCACTTGGTCTCCCGTTATTAGGAGGCCCAGTTAAGAAGCATTGATTTTCCTTTCGCTCTCTCACCACTCGCCTCTCCTGGGCCAGCCAAGCTGTCCGCATCTTCTGCTCACAGCGCTCTCTAAACCTTTTAATTATTTAGTTGCTGTCTAATATTCTCCGGAAACCTCTCCATAAACAAGGAGAAACGAACGCACACACATTTTTGCTAAGAAGCCCGGGATTAAGATTAAGCACCGAAGCCGAAAGAAAAAATGAAAAATGCTTCCCCGCGCGTCAATCGGGCGATGGATGCGCCACGCAGCGTGAGCCCGGCTCACAGCCACGCGTAAGACTAAGCGCAGCCCTGGGTCCCGCGCGCCTAAACCTCGGAGCCGGAGACAGAGCGGAAGAGAGCAGTCCCCGCGACAGAAATGCTGCGGATGCCAGGTCTTGAAAATGCTAACTTCTGAGGCTAAGAATGATTTTAAAGACAAAAAGAAAAGGCTGGTGAGGAGGCCTTCCGGTGCAGGGTCGCCTCTCCGCTGATTTTGGATAGGGAAGTGGGAGTTATTCGTTTAAATTCCATCGCCAGCACCTAGTCGGACGGGCAGGGGATGGAGAAGGGCAACCCCCACCTTTAGAAAAATAAAAGATCTCCAAGGCCCCCTCTTGGTCTGGGTGGTTTGAGGCTGGCAGAGAGGAGTGGGGGGCCTGGGGCTAGATGCCCCGGGTAATGGAGCCAGCCGGTAGGGGGTATTTAACATTTAATTCCCAGCCGGTCCGCCCCTGTTCCAGGACTGACAGTGGGTAATTGGGAGAGAGGACGTTGCTCTTTTGATGGCCCGCGCCGGCCAGTCTCGCCGACGCCACACTGGGTTTGACGTCACGGGCCCAGCCCCGGAGCCCAGAGCACAGGGCAGGGGGGGGAGGGAAAAGGAGGGGAGGGGGATACTGAGGAGGGAGGGCCGAGGTCGGCCCCAGGACCCACGGGGAAGGAAGGGGGAAGGGAGCCAGGCCGGAGAGGCTGCGGCGCGTGGCCTGAGGCGGAGAGTCGGGCTGCGGGGGTCCGGGCCAGGCCAGGCGCCGGCCTGACCCGCCTCGCCGGCAAGAGCAGGCCCGGCTTCCTCCTCCCATAGCGGGCGGGGGAGGGGAAGGGGGCTCGTGGCTGGGGGGAAGGGGAGAAAGGTGGTCCTGATTCTTCTCCCCGTGCCACCGCCGCAAAGCTGATCCTGGCCTCCTGCGGAGACGCCTGAGGAGCCTTCCCTCAGTCCTGATACGACCCTTCCCCAGGTAGCTGGGCCTTGGCCTGGTCTAGCGGGTCGCCTTCCTCCTAAGGAGCAGCCGGCGGAGCTGGGGTGCAGGAAAGCGAGGAGACCCAGGAGGATGCCGCCGCCGCCGCTGCAGGGCCCGGGGTTCCTGTAGGGCACAAGGCCTCCCTCACCAGGGTAAGGGGCTGGTGATCAACCTGGACGCCTGGGACCCTGGGAGCAAGCATCCCAGAGCCGAGCAGGCGAAGGCGCGTCCACTGCCTGGAGAGGAGCCTGGGCCCCGGGCGGCGTGCGGAGCGGCGTGCGGGGCGGCGGTAGCCGGCTTGGCCTATCTGAATCCCCAGGCCTGGGAGCGACTGCTTTAGGCGTCAAGTTGAGTGGGGTATGTGTGTCCTCTGGGGGAAAAGGTGAGAAATGGAGTCGGACTTTCTCCCCTCGGTAGGGGCTAAGCTGGGACCCGCACACACTCCCAAACACATGCCCAAGAGCAAGTCCCTCCCTCCCGTCCTCTCAGGGGCAAAGAGACCCTGTCCCGGTGGAAGTGGGGAAACTCAGTCCGGTACAAAAAGCAGAGGCCGTGGCGCAGAGAGGAGGCGCAGCTTTACTGGGCCCAGCCCAAGGGTTACGGACCTAGGGCGCGGAGATGCTCGCGGCCGGCGCCACCCACCCAAGCCAGGCGATCGGCGCGTCCAGGCGAGCTCCGCGGGGCCGAGGTGCTGGGAGAAGCGGCCCCGGGTGCCCGCGCGCTGCCCGCCCAGGGTAACCAGCAAAGCCGAGCCCCTGGGTTGAAGTCCTAAAGTTACTAATCCCTCGCAGGGGAAGAGAGCGTGCCTTGGGCTGCCGGGGGCGGTCATTTGAGCGTGTTTACTTAAAGACTTTGCAAGAAGAGAGCGCGCGAAATAGTCGGATTTCCAGCGAGGCAGCAAATATTTGCAGGCGGGAGAGAGAAGCGGAGCAAGCCGCGCCGCCGAGTCCCTCCCGCCGGAGCCCCGGCGCCGGCCTGGGCGGACCCGGCCGCGCAGTTAAAGACAGAAGAGGAGCCGGGAATCTGCGGGGCTGGGGGGCGGGGAGCGACACCAAAGGCCAGAAACTGGAGCTGGGCCCCATACCCCCGCGAGCGGGGACTGGGGGAGGAGAAGTCCCTTCCCATTCCAGCTCGATCAATCTTGCTGGGCTGCGATCGGTCAATAAAATCGGTGTGAAGCGGCCGCTGTCGCTGTGAGTCTGGGGAGGAAGTGGAGGCCAAAGGTGTCGAGGCCGGCGCCAGCTCCCGGCACCAGCTGGGTCCGCGGGTCCACGGTCTGCAAGCCGCAGGCCTGGGGCCAGAGCGTTGCAGGGAGCCTAGCGCGGCCCGGCGGGGCCTTTCATTGGGTGTCTCCATTTTAATAGAGGCCATTGTTCGAGCAATTAGCGAAAGACAATAACCGCCCAGAGGCATTTAATTCGATTCCAGGCGCCCGCCGCAGTCCGCACCGGGGCGCTCTGGAAGAGTGTCCCAGGCTGCCTGCAAGGGAGGGTCCGCTTGGGGAGGCGCCGGCTCCTTTCCTTGCTCGTTTTGCCTTCGGTGGGGAATTGGAAAGGGCGACTGGGGCAAGATGAAAGCCGGGCTAGGGCAACCTGAGCCAGGCCAGGGCGGGAAACCTGTCCCCGGACTCGCTAGCCCACGCCGGGCGCCCCTGGGACCGCCGCGCGTTTCGCAGCGCGCGTCCAGCTGTGGCTGCCGCGCAGGTCTCCAGCGCCTGTTCAAACGAAAAGTCGGAGGACGGGGTCGTGAAAACTGGCCTCCTTCCTCCTTGGCCCCGGGTCCCCATTTCAGTCACCCGAAACGTCCAAATTTCCTTCCCTATCTATAGTGGGAGGAGGAGCAAAGGAGAGACCCCGGGTAGTGGCGCGCGCACACCTCTCTCTCCAACCCAGCCAGCCTCACTGCCCCCTCCTCCGCCTCGGCCCCTGGATTAGGTTACCCTGGCCGAGCGAGGGTTTTTACTGGATCGGAGAATAGCACAGGTAAAGCTGTATAAACAGCTCGCCTGCTGCCGGGCGAGAGGGTTATGCCGGGGACACGGCTTCAGGCGCCACTGCGGGCCCCGGCACGCGGGCCACACGGCGGGGAGGCCGCTGCGGCACGGCGCCACAGACCGCGCAGGTTAAATACATATTATCTGTGTATCTCCCACCCAGGCCCCCGTTTTCTTTCCCTTGGGAGCAGGGAGCAAGATCTAAACGGGAGAAGGCAGCCGGGCCGTGGGCAGTGCTGATTGAGGATGCCTGCCCGGCAAGGCTAGGTCTTTTCAAAAAATCCCAGTGAGCTGGGAACTTCGGGGAAACCAGAGAAAGAGGGACCCTAAAACTCACTGGTAACGGGAACATGATGGAGGCGGGCGCGTCCAATTGGCAGCTCTCCTTGAGGCTCCCACGCCCACGCGTCCCGGGCCTGGGGTCTGCCTTCCCGGCGAAATGAGCCATTGCTTTGAGGGTGGTATGTGATTTGATTTACCCTTTTGTCTTTTTTTCTTTATTTCTTTGCTTTGTTTGTTCGTTCGTTTTGCTTATTCATCTATCATCGTTTAAAATTCGGAAGGAAAGCAGCCCAGACCAAGAGGAGCCGCGAGCCGTGGGGAGAGTCAAAAAAGAGGAGATCGGCTAGATCACCGCCCCGTCGCACTCCGCCCTTAGCCCGGCCTCGGCCTTACGTCTAGGGATCCTGACCCTCCTCCCACAGCCACTACCACCTTTTCCCCGGTTGAGAAAACCCCTGATTGTCGCCAAGATAAAAATTGGGTAGGTAGGGGTGCAGCGGAAAGAGGAAGACGGGCAGGGAGAAGACAGGGGATTTCTGCTTTAGGGTTTAACAATGCACACATGAGGGGGGCGTCAGTTGGGGGGAGCCCCGGGTTGGGTAGGAGAGAAAGAACTCCCCTTGAGGATGAGTGGAAAGGAATTGGAGTCACCCTGGAGGAAAGGTCCTCTTTTCGGCTCTCTCCCTTCCTCCTGGCCTTGGCAGGTTGAGGGAGAGGTGGGTGCCACCAGAGAAAAAGAAGGGATGGAGGCAGCCGAGCCGGCAGCCCTGGGTCTCCCCAGCTTTGGGCCGCTTACCCTGTCCCCAGCGGCATCAGTGACTCTTAGCCAGGGGCTTGCTACTTTTAGACCCGGCCTCTTCTCCCTCCCAGGGGGCCCCTCAGCCACACCGCTACAGCACCCAGGACTCCAGACCCTGCACCAAGGAAAGGCTCCAGCCGGGCAGAAATTCACCCATTTCAAGGCTTGGCCCACTAGGCCTTAGTATTGCCGGGTGAGGTGGGGTGCACGTGGGGCTCAGGCCGGCCAGTCCGAGTCACCTGCTTCACTCCCCCGGCCTGGCACTGTCACCCACCACCTCACAGCCACCCAGCTCCCAGCCCTGGCCTCAGCTGAGTCTCCTCGGGCTGCTTCAGTCTGGCGTTTTGGGAGGAGAAGGAGGGTTTTATCTGGGAACTATTGTGTTTTGACTCCTCTAGATTAGCCTAGGAACTGGAGTGTGATTTAGCTGGACAATTGGGCAGGGGGAGTGTTCACAGCAGGGGTAGGAAAAGAGGGGGAGGAGGACTCCGTTCAGATCCAGGAGACAGTAGAGGCGGGCTTTTAAAAGCACAAACCGTTTGTGCCTTCCTTTGGACGCGTTGGAGACCCCTGGTAAAATCCTTGACTGTGCCTGGCTCAGAGGTGCAAAGGAGGAGGTTTGGCGTGCACAGGCTTCTCCCGGCCTCCCTTGGTCCCGGGTTCCCTTGGTGGTGCCAGGATGCCCCCTTCCCGCAGGCTCTCCCTGCCGGCAGCTCAGTTCTAGGCCGCTTTCCACCTCGTGGACTCCAAGCAATTTGTTTTATAAAACAAAACAGCAACCAGACGCCTATGCCTGTTCTTCACTAGCGCCAGCAGACCCGCAGCCACGGACACCCAGTGGACCTCAGCAGGGACGCCTTGGGCAACTGCTTCTGGCTTGGTGCTGCACCCACCTCTGCACCCCCAGCTCCAGTCAGCCAGCAGCCAAAGCAAAAGGAGGATTCCTCAGTTTGTTCCCTCCAAGGCTGCAAAGCCTTTCTGGCTATTCCAGCCATTAAGGTAAAAAAAAAAAAAATAGGTGATGGGAAAGATTTGGTCTGCACACAAAGACATACCAGGAGAAGAATGCACATTTCTGTGCAAAATGGCTCAGGCACCAAGAATGAGACCTCACTTCAGTGCAGCCTAGAAATAGTTAAAAATAACCCAGTGCTAGAGGACAGAAGTGGCTTTGGGATCTGCCCTACACACCTTATCCAGATCCCTAATTCCCTGCCACCTCCCGTGGTTCCAGGACACAAACTGCTTTAACCGCCAGAAGAGGGGTTCTCAGCCACCTGGCTCCCACGGACCGGCTGGTTCCCCAGGCACTCTGTGTGGTCCAGGGCAGCTGGACACCCCAACAGAAAACCCCTACCAAAGAATGCTCAGGGATGCCCACTCCTATCCCTTCTCTGCACCCCTGACTGTCCCCATCTCATTTATCTTCTGCAAGAAGGCAGGGTGCAAATGTCAAATAAAGAAAAATGTAGCTTCCCAGGTCTCTCTGCTTTTGGTGGGGACAGAACAGCCCCAGTGTTGGGGCTGACAGACACCTCTTGTACAGAGTGGAGGATGGGCCCATGCATTGCAGCCACTCTGCATCCTCCAAGCCTTGCAGCTTCTTGGGCCAGGGACCTTGGGCTTTTCCGGGCAGCTGGCTGGAAGCTGGAAGCAGGGTCTCCTGCTTGATGCCACCGAGAGACTCCATAATCAGACCCCCCATCTAGCGCCCTGACACTCAGTGAGGTCTTGTCTGAACTGACACCATGCCCCGACTAGGTTCAAATGGATAGAAAATAATTCCATTCTTCTGAATGGCACAAACATGTCATGGTAAGCCCCAGCCACACACACGCACTACCAGCCATTTGGGCCCCCAAGCATCTCATTTACAGACACCTGGATGGACTCAACCAGCCTGGCTAGACCCCCAGCCCACCCAATGCTATGGCCACTACCTTCTCTGCAGCAGCCGCTAAGCAGAGGAGGCTTCAGGAAATGCTGCTTCACCATGTGTCCCTTTTAAATTGTTAATCTCCCATCCGCGACCCCATGTCCCAGCGAGCATGGACAATGGGGAGGAGAGAAAGACCAAGAAATATGGGACCCAAACCCAGGGAGATGCCACCGCAATGGACTCACTTCCACCCCTGCCCTTGCCAGAATCATCCGTGTCAGTTTCTTCAGGCACCCTGTTGGTATCCGGGAGAAAGAAAAGGCGTGTATGATACCAACTGTCCTGCTCGGATTCACTCCACTTCCCTGACGTTTTAACATTGTCTTCAAGGGGGAACTGCCGCTGAGTGACCTTTTGGAGGTCTGTTGGTCTGATGTCCCAGGAGTTAAGTCCAAATCTTGTCCTCTCTGCCCCTTCTGCTTTGGATGCCCCTGGGCACCCTGTGGGGAGGCTGCAGTTTTCTCACCCACCTCAGGGTGCTCCTGGAAGCAAAGAAGCCTCCCGACCCCTAGCTTCCTTCGGGTATGCCAGATGCAGACACATCTGGGTTCCAACTTTATCTTACAGCGCACAGCTGTTTCTTTAATTATATGCAGAGACAATGAGCCTCGATGCACACTTTTAAACAGAGTAAAATAAACATGAAATTGACACTGCAGCCACCTTTAAGAGAAGGCTCCTGGGCTCGGGGGTTGTTTTCCCAAATCCTCGACCCTCCTTGCAGTGGGAAATCTGTGTCCGGCCCTTTCCAAGCATTCCCACTGGCTCTCACTTTTCCGTCGGGTTTTTCTTCATATCCCTACTTCTACCAGCTCTTTCCTGCAAACGAGGACATCTACACACTCACACACCATACTCGCCCAAGGTCACCACAGAAACCCAGAGACTTCCAGCGACCAAAAACAGAACAATAAGAACTGGGTTCTAGTTCAGCTTCTTTCAGAGGCAGTCCACCCTTTGGAGAGGAGCCCTCCTCCTAATTCTCTCCACGTGGAGCGGGGAGAGGGCGTGCGGAGTTAGAGAGGGAAGAGAGTGATATTCACTGACCTGGGCAGCTCGCTCCCGAGGGCCAGCTGTTTCTTATTTTTTTTTTTCCTGACTCGCCGGAGATCTGAAGGCAGAAATGACAGGCAGAGTTCGCCACTGTGGCTGCCGCTGCCGTCCTGGCCGCTGGAACTGCTCACCGCATCTCAGGCGGGCTTCCAGCGAGAGGTAAAAACTGGGCGATGTGCGTCCTTCCTGGGAGCCCCCTCCCCTCCGCCTTCCCTGCTCACTGTAGAGAGCGGAGCTCTTCCGGGTTGCGAAGAGGGAAAGGGAGGGAGGGAAGGAGAAAGAGCGAGGGAATGAATTTCACCCCCTTTTGCAAACAGGCAAACAGCACATCAGGGGTGTGTGAAACTGACAGAGCTGGGAGGTGGGGAAAGGCGGCCTGAAATGTGACCGGGCCCCTGGCGCCTGCACAGTCCGCTGTCTTCTGGCAGGGTTGGAATTAACACTATACTTGTCATCAGAAGTGTGGACTGGGTCGTTACCATAGGCGTAACCCCATGTGTGGTATTTTCCTTCCACTTCTGGGAGCACTGGGGACTCAGGGGGAGCTTGTCGGGGTCCGGCCAGTGGCAACCAACAGCAGGACCCAGGAGCTAGGGTCTCTGCCCTCTGGGGCTTTCCGTCTCCCTTCCCACTATTTCTCCTGGTTTTGTCTACCTGATGCCTCCAAGACGCCCCCATTCTACCTTCATCTCTCCTGAGCCTTAGCTGCCCTGTAAAGTTAGGAGGTGCAGGGTGCTGGGTGACTTGGCTACTACCCCCGGCCCTCCTCCAAGTAGACATAAGAATATTTGGAGATGGGCTATCCTTGGGCACACATACTAGAGGTTTGGGGGGATTCTCTAGGGGTTGCAATTCTTTTTAAGAAGACTTCTAGGGAAAATCTGCCTCTAGGAGAGTGAGATAAGAAAGCAGGAATCAGAGGTCGTGCTGGAGATGAAATGTCTGAAGGAAAATGATCCGGTTCCGCCATCCATAGGGCCAAGTAAACTCCAGCCCTCCCTGCAAAGCCGCCTCTCTCTGGTACCATCCCTACCCCTGCTGGTGAGGAGATCAAAATAATCCACGGAGAGAGAATCTGTCATGAATAAATTTCGGCAAGAGTAAAATGAAACTCCATAAACATTAGGGTAGAAAGGCCGGGGTCCATCTGTTTTGACAGGTAAACCTTTCCCTTCACAATATTTATACAACAAGAATGTGGAGACTGACTTTAAAAATAAATAAATCTTTGGGGAGAAATAAAACAAAATTTATCTGTGGCTGGGCCAGAAAGTCAAGAGGTTTCTTGTGCTCCGACCGGTTGCATAGGAAGGAGTTGCTCTTTTCATGGGGCAAAGGGTTTGGGGGTGGCCATTTCCTGGCAGAGAGGCCGAGGCACTTGGTCCCCAGACTCGGGAGAACTGGGGTGTGGACAGAGGTGGAGGTGAGGTGAGGACTGAGCTGCGTGGACATGGGGTGCAGAGAGCAGTTGAGCGTGATGCCCAGGCTGGGGGGCCACGATAGGAGCCAGGCAGCAGCTCTGCGCAGTGGGCCCTACTGCCCTCTCCGCTGGATTTGTGACCTGCCTCCAGCCGCTGGAACCCCAAACCAGCCTCCACCCAGGCGCACCGCAGTCTGTTCCCCAACCCGTGTGCGCCCCGGCCACACCCTGGGGCGGATTTAGGCCGAGAGTCCAGGGAAAGGGACTTAGGATTTGCCAGGCTGGCCAGGTCTGTTTGCCCTCTGGGGAGCCCCGAAGTCCTCCCCTCCTCCACCCCCCGTCGTCACGAATGCAGCCCCTCCTCCACCTTCCTGCCCTGTCCCTCCCGCCTTCCGCCACCAAGTGGCAGAGCCACGTTCTAGGCGCGTTTCGAGGATGCAGAGAAGGCCATCTCTTGACAGCTTGCACCCAACCTGTTGCCCTGACGAACGGGGTCGGGGTGGGGGAGGGGGCTCCTTGGCCTGTCCTAGGAAGGCCCCTGCTGCTGGGAAGAGAAATGTCGCTGGCATTGCGGACCCCCGGAGGGTCCCGACACCGCCTCCTTCAGTCTCGCGCGCTGCTCCCCCTTGGGGACTAAGGCGGGGACCCAGAGAGAGGGGATCGGTCACCAAGGCCGCGACAGTTGTCTCCTTAGTCCGGGCATTCACTATACCCCAACTCGCCGTCCACTAGGCCGGAGGGGCCACTTGCGTCTTCCTTCAAGCTCCCCTCTCCGGCTTCTCATCCCCATCCTCCTGCCCCTCCTTCTCCTTTCCCCGCCGAAGGCTCGCCTCCCACGGGAAAGTCCTTTTCCCTTAGAACCTGGAGCCCGCAACAGCACCCTCTGAGACCCAGGGCAAGCTCTCCTGTCCCTCCTCCCTCCCCCGGGCCACCCGGGCCCTGCGCTTCCCGTCGGTCTAGCGGCCTCGCTCCCGGTTCCTTTTCTGCTGACGCGGGCACTTGCTTTTCTCGGGTCCAAAGTGGCTCCTTGGTGAGGGGTTGTGACATCCGATTGCCCGCACACCTCTCGCCATCACCCCAGTTCTACCGTTAAGGGAGGATGTCTTGATGGAAGGAAATTTGGCTGCCAAAGAGTTTCAGGTTTTCCAAAGAAAATCCAAAGAGCTTAATAAAAATACAACTGTTTTCCAATGTAATAGTCAGACAGCGGCAAATGCTGCCAGCTGGGCATTTCTTGCTGTCTTCATAGGCTTAGGGGTGGAAATCCTGCTGATGAGAGTGAGGTATTGCAGAAGAGTTGGGGCAGGTTTGAAGGTCGGGAGGAAGTGGTGGGGGGGAAGGAGAGAATTTATTCTGAGAAGGAAGCATAGTGAGAGAAATACTCCCTGGTCAGTCACTTGGTCGGACTTCCTGGGCAGTAGGGCTGAAGATTGATTTCTGATGAGTGGACATTGGGCCAGGCACACAGCAAAGATACTGCTTTAATGAAGCCCCAAGTCGCTTCCTGAATTTTAAAAGCTGCCACTCTGGCTTACTGATTCGTGGCTCCGGTTTCCATGCGTGTAAATGTACTTGGGGGTAACAGAGGGCGAGAAGAGAAGAGAGTGACATTCTGCATTCAGGGACAACTGTGTACAGCTTGCACACTACCTGGCAAGGGAACCCAGTTGCTCAGAGCCTGCCTAACCTAACGTGCCTGAGGAGACAGGGTGGCTTTGTCTGAGATTTGAAGACTTTCTGGAGGGAACCTTTTCATTGAAAAGTTTTTGAGTGGGGTGCATGCCTGGAGTCCCAGCCCAGGCATGGACCCACTCACAGCCACACACAGACATGAGCTCCCACTGCTGGTCACCTCTTCCTCACACACCATGATCCTGCACCCTAATCAGGCCTCCCTGGCTCCATTTACCCTCTCTGAAGCACCTACCACCAGTCTTTTAGCCCTTTGTGGATTCAGAGCTGAACCAGCTAGAGAGATGGACCAGAACCCTGGACCTGGAGACAGAGCCTAGTTTTGGGACTCTTCCTGAAGGCAAATGCCTCATCCTGATTGGCACTGGCACCAGCCGCTTTCAGTCCGGTGGTGCATCCTGCAAGTTTTATAAGACCACATTCCTACAAGTGAAGGCATTTGATTCGCTTTTAAATATAAAGAGAAGTCACCCAACATGTGAAGGTAGAAGATGGATCAGTAAATGACCGATAGATAATAAAAACAGTGTATCTGGATCTCCACGATGGTCACGTAGATGTGAAGTTCACCTGTTGGATAAAGAAGAAGGAGATCCCGTAGGAAGAGGTAATCACTGGCAGAACCTCCAATCTTCCTAAGAACTTGTGGCCACATGGAGTAGTTCTGTGTAGAGCTACAGAACCAACGTATTTATTCCTCCAGGTTCCAACATCTTTTTCTTTTCCCTAAAACACATAATATTTTTCTTTCTGCCCATCAGTGTTCGGTGCCACCCTCCCTTTTCAACTGTTCTATCTTCCTACAAATACTCGGATTGGTTTAGTTCTTTAAAGTGCACTCTGCCACATGACAACACACACCAGCGGGTTTGAAAGTTCTAATCTTCCAGTTCCACTCATTGAGATTTATTTTATTATAAATATGTGTGGGAGTAGGAATTGAGAGGGCATAAAGGAGGTATCACATGGGAACAACCCAGTTTTCTGCTGCTTCTTATAAAAGAACATTTTTGTTAAACTCAACTTTCAGGACCGTGACTACAACTACATTTCCGGGACCAAGAACTGCAGCTTCGGTAGGGCGGGTGGGCGGTGGGGGCCTGGGTGGTCTGGAACTAGGGACACGGCAAATGAAAGTTTAAAAAGCAGTGACTGGAAATTAAAAAAGAAAGAAAGAAAGAAAGAAAGAAAGAAAATCAGACCTATTCCACCCAGGCGCCCTAAATAAATAGCCCCGTTTGCAAATTCCTATCAATTATTACGTGATGGGAAAAAATCCTATCTGAAAATAAAGCACGTGGACCTGGAGAATTTTAATTAAATCTTACTGTGGATATAATAACATGGAAGTGATTTTTCATTCGGCGCTTGCCTGCTCACCAGTGTTTTATGGCGTTTTCTTGCCTCTGACTTTATTTTAAAATATTAGACGAGGTGGAGAATTATAAACGACTCTTTCCTTATCTGTGCTGCTCACATATCCAGGATCAGAGGAGCTGATTAAGAAAGAAGTCAGAGGCAACGTTGGATTCATAATGATTTGGAATAATGAATCCTTATCTCTGCTTTCCAGATTATCTGCCTTTCAGCTCCCAATGTTTTGTTACATGGGATAATTTATTGCATCTAATACATCACAATGAATCTGATGGTAGAAAGTGATGGCCCATGTTGTGAAAAGGGGGCCCTTATTTTTTATCCTGGGGCAATGAAACTGCTTTTTGCAGTTTTTAATTGGGAAAATATAAGGTAGATCTGATTTAAAAAAAAAAAAAAAAGAGCTGGGTATAATCTTGCCTGCTCGTGCTTTACCACGTTGCTCTTTAATTAGTGTGTCAATTTCAGGCTGAAATTAACAAGATCGACCCGAAACCAGTGCTTAGTTTCTCCCCAGCATGGAGATCCTAATTTTTAACATGATTTATTTTTATGAAAAAGGAGATAATTAATCATAAACACTGACTAAAGCACAGGGCCAAGTTAAGATAAAATGCCATTTGCATCTTCATACAGAAAGATACCAATAATGTTAATTTCTCTGAGATTTTCTCTCTCCTCATCAGAGCTCGCCTCCACCAAAACTCCCACCCTAACTCCTGCCCACTCCAGCCCCATTCCAAGTAAACAAGAAGAAAAAAAATCAATTTCTGATTTCTCTCTATATTTATTGCTCTCTTTTATAAAAGTATGCAGGTATGTTTTATATATATATATATATATATATATATATATATATATATATATATTCAGCTCTCCTGGCTTTGTCTGTTAACACAGGCAGAAT
Source organism: Cacajao melanocephalus (assembly GCA_963573385.1). NCBI lineage: Eukaryota > Metazoa > Chordata > Mammalia > Primates > Pitheciidae > Cacajao > Cacajao melanocephalus. The sequence goes on along the minus strand of CAUYLG010033144.1, from coordinate 81,389 downwards.
ATGCATAGGTTTCCTCTAATTAGATCACAAGATGGGAGGGTGCTCCTAGACCCCACCCCACACCTGCCCTCATCAACTTCCCTCCATTTTAGAGTTAGAGAGAAGAGGATACACATCTCATTTAATGGTTAATTAGTTCCAATAATTGGCATTTTGTTTCTTTTGTCTTTTACCCTAACACCAAAGGAACAAAAGCCACCTCAACGCAACAGGCTTTACTCACTGCCTCTTACAGGATGGATTTCAGAATCCAAGGCTGTACGGGGAGACCCCTCCCAACCACTGACAGTACCAGAATCTCCCGGCTTTAGGAAGTGGAAGGGGCAGGAGTCATTGGTAATTTGCTCTTTAAGCTTTTTGTGCCTGTTGATTACTTTCTGGTTGCTTGGATTAAACAATCGTTGCAAATATGCAAACCAGTGAGAGGAGATTCATACATATTCGTTCTCCAATTGTTCCTCCTGACGTCAGATCATAATTTCCTGGTAATTGGATGGCTTGCACCGAATAATGCTCGTCTGAAATTCTCCACGTTTCCCTAGGTTGCAGCAGATTTTGTACTGGGAGATGGGAGGAGGACTTTTTTTTTTTTTAAGAGTTATTTTCTGTTCACTGTAGTTCCCATTGTCTCCCTTCTCCCCTATACTTAAGAACATTTACTTCTGAAGTATGAGGATCTGGACTTGATTTCCTGGGACTGTAATTTCCCAAACAGTTCTTGAGTAATTTGAAGAAGGTTGACATGGGCCAGTAAAGATGGAGGAAATGGGTCTGGTTGGGGTAAAGGCAGGGGTGAGGGTCCACAGAGCACAGCACCTGCCCTCCCTCTGCTTGGACCCAAAAGAGCAGCCTGGAGTGGTCGGTCACACCCAGCAGCCACACAGTTTTCCCCCCCTGGGGTAACCCAGGGTTCTCATTTATTCCGAGTTCAAGTCTCAATTCCTGACCCTGTCCTACACTCTCAAGCTAAGTAGACAACCAAATAATTATCAAATTTTTTTAAAGCTTTACTTATGATCAAAAAGATAATTCAGGTTTTAGGTGGTGGTAGAGGGAGACCCAGAAAATATCCCACATTTTCTAGGATATTTTTTCCTTTATCTTCCAGTTCATTTTCAGCACAGTGGACTTCAGACTTTGGATTCCAACTCTGTATTAAATAATGTATGACTTCCCTCTTCTTCCTCTCTCTTCTTTTCTCCCTTTTCCCTCTCCCTTTTCCTCCCTTCCTCTCTTCCCTCTCTTTATGACACATTACTCCAAGAATTTCAAGTATCAATTATAAGTAATATTAATTTCTCAGCCCCAACCAGTGAAGTGTGGATGATCTGATAGGAGCATAAAAATGGTGCTTCCCTAGATGAAACAGACCAGTGGAGCCTACTGGGCCGTTTCCCATGCCCAGATGAACATTCAATTTTCCGGCATTATCTCCGCACTTAAACTCGCTTTCTCCATTTCTGTGCCAAGATAAATTTGCATAATATTTGCAGCTGTAATTAGCTGATGAGCATCTCCCAGCCTCCCCCTTTTGTTTCCCACTGCATTTGGTCTTCCACTGATGCTACGTTTGATCTTTAATATCACAGGATTTCCGATAGAGGATTGCATATCTTATCTTCCTGGCTCCAAAATCTTTTAAGGAGAGAGAAAGGGAGAGAAGGGGCTTGTGGGGAAAGCGTGAGTGAGGAGAATGAAGCATCTACTAATCAGAGTTTGAAAAGGTTACATTGGAAGAAGGTATGGGGAGTGACAGAACAAATAAGATAAATGGAAAAGGAGGGTGAAGTGGGGATGGGAGAGGCTGGACCAGCCTCTTGGAATGGGAGAGCCTGGAGTAAACATATTATTTACAGACTTCAGTACTGGGGTTAGGGGAAATTTGGAGCCGGGGCTGGACAGTGGACAGATGAGGGTGCGGGAAGTGGGGTTTGTGGCCAACCTCAACTTCGGGGCCTGCCTCCCTTTCTGGAGAAGCATAATTGCCATGCTCTGAGTGAGACGTCTCTGTCCTTTGCTCCCTTTAAGCAGAAACTGGAACTTTTGAAACCAGGTGACTACCTTATCTGCTCTTCTGTTTGTCTCTGGTTAATAGAGAGCTCAGCACTCCTGAATTCGTAATATGCCACTGACACTTTTCATTCTCTCTAGCCCAGTTAAACCCCCCCCCCCCAAAAAAAAAACAGAAGAGAAAAAGAAAAAAGATGCAAGGAATTGAAGAAGAGGAGGCAGTGAGTCGGTGGCAGTTGAATGGTGTCGCCTCCAGGAGTGGAGCAAAACCAGAAGAGCCCCCCCCACCATCCGCCCCGGGCTGGTTGTCATTGTTGTTTTGTTGTTTTTCTCCAGATCTGGAGTTTTTCGGACTTGGGTGGCGCCTAGTGGGAGGGGGAGGCGCATTGGAGGAGCCACTGGTTAGATTCGTATTTGTGGGAATCCGGAGGGGGAAACGGAGAAAGGAAAGGAAAGAGGGAGAAGGAGGAAAAAAAGAAGACAAGAAAGAGTCGATTTTCATGCCAATCATTGGAACAAATAGCTAACATTTAACGTTTACACCCGCACTGGCGGCGCCCTGGCGCTCCGCGGACCCAGAGCCGGGCTAAAATGTCCCGAAAGCCTTTGGAGAAAACGAGTTTCCAGCTATCAGGTTCTCCCCGTCTCCCCCCTTTCACGAGGCTTCGGTTTCAGGCTGGACTTGTCCAATGTCTGCGTTACCGCTGCGAGCTCCTAAATGAGTGTCAAGGAGGCAAATATCAAATAGCGCCGGGGTCAGGGCGATTGAGTTAACCACTGGGGCCTCAAGACTGGAAACCTGTGAGAGACTCCGCGGGTAAGGGGAGGCGGTGGAAGGAGGGCGAATCAGTGAATGAATGAATGAATGAAGTGGCAGAGGGGAGCTCTGGACACTCAGAGAAGAGGGCCCAGATTGAGCTGTCCTGAGCCACAAGCCACCTCCTCTTCCAGCCCTGGCCACTGCCCGGGAAAACTTAAGGCTCTCAATTTGAGAAAAGTTTCCTTAAAACTTTTTTTGCGGCCGGGCGCAGTGGCTCCCGCCTGTCATCCCAGCACTTTGGGAGGCCAAGGCGGGCGGATCACAAGGTCAGGAGTTCAAGACCAGCCTGACCAACATGGGGAAACCCCGTCTCTACTAATAATACAAAAATTAGCCAGGCGTGGTGGCACGCACCTGTAATCCCATCTACTCAGGAGGCTGAGGTAGGAGAATCGCTTGAACCCGGGAGGCCGAGGCTGCAGTGAGCCGAGATCCTGCTATTGCACTCCAGACTGGGCAACTGAGCGAGACTCAGTCTCAAAACAAAACAAAACAAAACAAACTTATTTTGCTATCTTTTAAATACCGCCAATTTTCTAAACAATTGGGTTCTAACCCCAACTCTCAATGGGCGGTTAGTAATTTCGTCATTCCGGGCCTCAGTTTCCCCATCTGCTAATTTAGAGAATTGGACAAGAAGACAGCGAGGTCCCTTCCTGTTGGGAAAAAGAGCAGGCTGTGGGCTTTGGCAGGAAATAGAGAGCGCGGGTTCTGCCACCCCGACCCCTGTCACCCCCAGCACGTGGTGCCACTCCCAGCCTGGCTCTGGGGGGGGGGGGGTGGCTGGCTAGAAACCCGGGCAGAGAGAGCCGCAGAGCGTCCCCATCTCCAGCCGAACCCCAGTGCTCAGCACCTGGGACCCAGAGATTATCCCGGGGTCACCCCCAGGGAGGTCCCCCTTCCCCTATTCCAGCAGACACAGGTCCTTCTGCGTCCCTCCCAGGGTCTTGTGCTTCTCAGGTATTTCTCCCTCTTTTGGGGGGACTGGAAAAGGGGGACATCCTCTCTTGGGGTGGGTGGGGGGAAGCGGATTGAGGTTTATTTCAAAATTCCTGACCCAAGAGCCAGAGAGGAAGTCCAAGCGGACTCAGACTCTGCGCGGAGGGGATCACTGAGCCGCACCACAGGCGTGTTTGAAATCGATTAACCAAAGCTTGCTCCTTCACGCGATGATGTCTTTTTTTTTTTTTTTTTTCTTTATTGTTGAGACCCTCATGTCACGTGCGCAGGGTCTGCGTGCTTGGGCGTGTGTGTGGCGGGGTTGGGGGGTTGGCTGTTGTGTTACAACCTGGGAGAGGAGTGTGCACCAGACTCATTTGTTTCTCCAGCGCTGAGCCGAAAGCCTGGCCAACCGAGGCAGGGGGCAGCCTACAGGGTTTGCTGCCAAGGCGGCTGCTGGGTCCTCTGGGCCCAGGACCGGGCCTGCAATGTCCTTCCTCACCCTCTCTCCCCTCAACCTTCCCCGCCCCCGGGGTGCAGCTCCGGGTCCCTCTGGGGCCAAGCGCAGGGCGCGTGCCCCGCAGTTGGGTGCCGGGGGAACTCTAGCTGCGGAGCCGGGGTCCCCGAGGGAAGCAGGAGGGAACGCAGGGAGAGACGGAGAGGGGCGCAAGAGCTAGGTACCCAGACGTGCTGGGCTGGGGTGGGGGCGCCTGTCTCCTTAAATGCCCCTCCCTTTTGTGATCCCTTCCCTCCCTCAGTGTAATTTTCGATGATAGTCATGAAGAATAATCACGATGATACTTTCCCCTTCTTTCTCAAATTAAAAAAGAGAGAGAGAGAGAAAATACGCGCCCAACTCCACTACCATGCGGGTTCCGGAGAAATTCTCAAATACAGCAGTGTAATTTCTCAGTTGATTTTGATTGACACACTGTCCCTGGGATCATGTGTTAATCCCTTCTTCACTCAAGCCTTTTCATAACTCATTTCTCTCTTGCTAGATGGGGACTCTGATGGTTACCGAGGCAACGATGATAGCACTAAGCTATTTCCCTCTCTGCAAGGAGACCATTATTCCGCATGCATAGGCCATTTGCAACAGAGGTCGTCACAAAGTCATCCACAACACAGCACACGTTTATTAAACTTTTATTCGCTTTTTTTCCCCAACACAGAAACTAGTTTGCACTTGTTGCGGGGGGGGTGGGTGGGTATCGTCGTCGTGTTCTGCGTTGGTAAGGATTGCCCTGAGTGTCACGGTCATTGACACGCGGATGCGGCAGGCGCGGGGGCCACGGGCCTCTTCACCGCCTGATCTGCCCGTCGGGGTCGTCTCTGACCACCTCGAGGAGGCTGGGGCCTCGGGATGGGGAGAGGAGGTGGCCACGTCTGCGGACAGAAGGGACCCCGGCTCCCAGGCTGCGCCACCTCTGCTGCGCTAGGCGCACTCCCCCTTCCTAGCGCACCTTCTGAAATAAAGCCACCTTTTGTCCCACTTCCTCAGAGACACCACCACCACCACCAAACCTCCCGCAACTCTGCTTTTCCCCTCCCCTGCTTCGGATCTGCTCCTCACCTCACACCCACGCCGACGCCACGGCCCCCCGCCCCGCCCCCGCCCCCCGGCCGCCCGCGGACGCCAGGCAGGTCCTGAGGCGCCGCCCCGCCGCGCTGGCCGCCCTGGCTCCGCAGAAAGCCACCTGCCGGGAGCGCGCGGTTCTTAGGTTTCTTCCCCCAGTTTGGCCAGGAAACAGACCCTGCTGGTGGGGGCCGGTTCCTGGGAAGCAAATGGACGTGGTCCTGGCTTATCTGCGGAGGGTGGGTCCCCGGAACATCTGGGGACAGTCAATCCAGAGCTTGTCAGGAGACCAGTCTGAGAACGAACAGGGCAGACTCGATTCCCAGCCTGCGAGGCCACCAAAACCAAAGGGCAGCTATGACGGCCGTGGGCGGCCGAGGCTTCTATTTCCCCTCCCGCTCTCCTCAATCCCCTTACCCCCTTTTCAATTTCTTGCCTTCCACACCCTCCCCCGCTCCGTCCTTGTCTTTTTATGGGCGCAGGGGACCCACTGGGGTTCTAGGGCGCAGTCCAGGCCCCTCTGCCTCTGTGAGCTTGATCCAGGAGGGTCCCGCTCGCGCCAGCTCCCCACCCCCAGGCACGTCCTTCGTCGCCGCCGCAGCCCCCGGAGCGCCCTGCTGTCCGTTGTCCCGCAGCCGGGGACACGACCCTCTCTGGGCCACCCAGGTCGCTTGTCTGCGTGCCACCCGCAAGCCAGGACCAAGCCACAGAGCTGGCTGGGGCTCTGCAGACATCGACTGCGCCTGGAGCTGGGCAGGCCTAGACTTGCGGTGCTGGACAGACATGAACTGGGCTCCTAGGTGGCAGGTGGAAGGACTCCTAAGGGCTCCCGGGATCGGGCTCCCGGGATCGGGCTCCCGGGATCAGCCTCCCTCCCCAGGCCCGGGACTGCTGGTCACCTGGGCTGTAATGACCCCGCAGCGAGAGGGGATGCCACGTGCACAGGGCGATCCCATCCTGGTCCTACCCCAGAAGCTCGGGAACCCTGAGTTCCCATAGAAAGAGGTCGCCTGCCCGCTGGGAACTCGCTTGGCTCAGAAGAGACAAGGGTGGGTCCCCAGGGCCCCTTTCGCGACGCCCCACCCCAGGGGCAGTGGCCTAGAGCGGGGTAGTTGCGGGGTGGAGGGGGAAGGGAGGAGGCGAGCCGCCTCCTGGGAGTCACTGGGCTGCTCTCCTTCCCACAGCTACAACTGTTCCCTCGAAAATAAACCAGAAAACAACGTGTCGCCTTGGCGTGCTGGCATCGCCTTGGGGTGCTTAGAGCCTCCAGACCAGGCCAGGCCAGGCAGAGAGGGGAGATGCGTGGTGCTAGCTGCACTGGCCAGAGCAGGGACTTGTGGAGTGTGTTGGTGTCTGACCCAGCTTTCCGCAAAGAAGCCCCCAAGCCGCTGGAGTGCAGGCTGAAAGCTGGCTATGGGGCCAGCAGGAAGCAGAAAGAGCTGGCTGCTGGGTTCAGAGAGTCAAAGCAGGGTCGGGTTTCTGACTGTTGACCAGGCCTAAGCCAGAGGGTCTGGATACCTGGTCTGGAGATCTCGGTCTGGGTGAGTGGCCTTTGGAGAAAGACCACAGGTCTAGGAGGGTGTTGGGTGTCCCTACCGAGCTGTCCAATGGAATCTGAGTTGACAGGTGAATGGAGGTAAACATAGAAATCTGACCAGGACTCTGGGAGCCTGGGGTCTTTCCTGTCAGGTTTAGATCTGATCAATCTGCATTTTGTGTTTTTGTTTGTTTGTCTTGTTTTGTTTTGTTTGAGACAGGGTCTTGCTCTGTCACTCAGGCTGGAGTCCAGTGGCACAATCATGGCTCACCGCAGCCTCAATCTCCTGGGCTCAGCAATCCTCCCACCTCAGCTTCCTGAGTAGCTGGGACTTATATGCCACCATGGCCCGGCTAATATTTTTTATTTTTAACATTTTTTTGTAGAGATGGGGTCTTGCTATGTTGCCCAGGCTCATCTTGAACTCCGAGGCTCAAGTGAGCCTCTGGCCTCAGCCTATCAAAGTGCTGGGATTACCGGCATGAGATACCACACTCAGCTAGAACCAAATGTCTTAAATGTAGGTCTCTCCTCTGTTAATATATTCATGACAGAAAACATGTCTGGCTTTCAGCTAAATGAGAAGATATCCGCTCTCTCTCCTCCCATTTGCACCAAAGAAAATAGCCAAGTGCTGGGATTAGAGTGTGAGCCACCGTGCCAGGTCTGCACTGTGTGTTAAGGCACCATATGCCACATGACCCTTCACCAAACTGAGTTATCATCTCAGGGACAATCAAACTGATGGAAATTCTGTCTTACAAGAAAAGACTGCCAAAATTACTGGAAGATTAAGACACTTGTGCCAAAGGGCACAATCATATTTATTTATTTATTTTTTGAGAAAGAGTTTCACTCTGTCGCCCAGGCTGGAGTGCAGTGGTGCGATCTCAGCTCATTGCAAGCTTTGCCTCTCGGGTTCAAGTGATTCTCCTGCCTCAGCCTCACGACCACACCCAGCTAATTTTTGTATTTTTAGTAGAGATGGGGTTTCACCATGTTGGCCTGGCCTGGTCTCGAACTCCTGGACTTCAGGTGATCCACCTGCCTCAGCCTCCCAAAGTGCTGGGATTACAGGCATGAGTCACCACACCTGACCAATCATATTATTATAAAATGATAGTAACTGCACTCATCATAAACTAAAGAGATTGCAAGCATCATCTCACTCAATACACAGAACATCATATAAGACAGGTGGATCCCACCGCAGCCGCCCCTGCCCCGCCATTTTTTTTTTTTTAACAAGTGACACAGTCTCTGTCCACAGCTCCAACTCTCACCACTACTCCTTGGATTTCCTTCTTTCTTTCCAGCAGATCTCAATGTGCATCTAGGCATATCAATAGATTTAAGAGCACTGGTGTCTATTCATTCATGATCCTTTCCTTCCTTCATCATGGTGTCGATTAGGCCCCTTACCAAGCTCTGAGACTACCAAGTAGGCAACTTTCTCTGTCCTCAAGATGCCCTCAGGTAGAGTGGCAAGAAAGACAACCAGATCATACTTGATGCAATAACTATGTGAGAAGCCTGGCCCAATGGTGTGTGAGCCCAGAAGGAGGGTGCCAGGAGGTGCCCTCGCATGTTCCACCAAAGGGACAACTGTGGTCTGGCCCACAGAGGAGGCCAAGGAGCTTACAGAGCAGAGCAGGGGCAAAGAGGGTTCCAGGCGGGAAAAGAAAGAGGCAGTGGCACAGGGCAGAGGAAGAGAGAGTGTGACGGACCCTAAGAATGCTGTGTGCCCCAAGCAGGGGACAAGTGAGGGAGGCAGATCCACGCCACAGTGACTTGACTCATGAGCCAAGCTAAGTGCCTTTATCCTGTGGGCTGTGGGGCCCCGGGGACGGGCTTTATGCAGAAGAGCAGCATGCTCAGAATTGGTTAAGGAGGTAGAGATTCTAGACCAGGCTCGGTGGCTGACACCTGTAATCCCAGTGCTTTGAGAGGCCGAGATGGGCGGATTACCTGAGGTCAGGAGTTTGAGATCAGCCTGGCTAACATGGTGAAACCCTGTTCTACTAAAAATACAAAAATTAGCTGGGCATGGTGATGGGTGCCTGTAGTCCCAGCCACTCGGGAGGCTGAGGCAGGAGAATCGCTTGAACCCATGATGTTGCAGATTGCGCCACTGCACTCCAGCCTGGCAACAGAGTGGGACTCTGTCTCAAAAAAAAAAAAAAAAAAAAAGCCAGGTACATGGCATGTGCTTATAGTACTAGCTACTTGGGAGGCTGAGGTGGGAGGATTCCTTGAGTCCAAAAGTCTGAGGTTGCAGTGAGCTATGATTGTGCCACCGCTCTCCAGCCTGGCCAACAGAGTGAGACTCTGTTTCTGAAAAAGAAGTTACACACTCTTGATGCCATTCTGGGAACTAGTGTCTCCCCTTCCCTCATCTGCACCCCCAGTGTTTGCCTCAGTGTTTCAAATTTTATAAAAGAATGGATGGTAACATTGTTTTTGCAAAATGCTTCATGACATCAAGGCTGTGTTTCTCTGTGATTTTTTCAAGAGGGTCACATGGTCCTATGGGGTGGGTTGTGTATGTGTGATGAGAACAGCCCTGTTCACTGGTTTTGTTTCAAAGTCACAGCCTTACCTGGACCAAAAGTACCTTGACAGTTTCCCTACGGCAAGGGGGACAAAGCAAAGCCCAGAAGGTGGGCAGGGATGCCACCTGGGAAACCACACCGCCGTGCACCTGTCCACGATGGGAGAGAGAAGAGAGGGCAGCGCGTTCTCATGAATATATGGCAGGTATCTACAAACCCTCCCGCTAATTGATGAGCTCTCTATATATCATCCTAGATAAAGGGCCACTGTGCAGTAAACGCTGATGTTTAGAACATCCTGATAGGGCTTTGTTAACAAGAAGATAACAGAAGAGCAAGATATGTTTGTTTAGCTGCCTATAGATAAACCCAATAGGTCTTTGTTAACTTTCCATGACTGATGGCAACCACTAACTATGATAAATACTCCAGGAATGGCAAACTTTATTTAAAGGGCTAGAAAGGGGGCCTACATTTTTAGCTTTTCTGAACGAGGAAGAAGTGTTTTCTGAGTGTGACTATACATGTCCTTGTACACCAACATCTGCTTTTCTCTAAATGCTTTTGTTTTTTATTGCTTTTGAAACAGGATCTCTGTGTGTTGCCCAGGCTGGAGTGTAGCACTGCTCGCTGAAGCCTCAACCTCTCAGGCTCAGGCCATCAATCCACCTCAGTCTCCTGAGTAGCAGGGACTACAAGCATTTGCCACCATGCCTAGCTCATTTTTAATTTTTCTGTAGAGACAAGTGTCTTTCTACGTTGCCTAGGCTGGTCTTGAACTCATGGGTTCAAGGAATCCTCCTGCCTTGGCCTCCCAAATTGCTGGGATTACAGGTGTGAGGTCACCACATCCAGCCTCTTTTTTGAGGGGGGGGGCTGTGATGGAGTTTCACTCTTGTCGCCCAGGCTAAAGTGCAATGGTGCTATCTCAGCTCACCGCAACCTCCGCCTCCTGGGTTCAAGTGCTTCTCCTGCCTCAGCCTTCCGAGTAACTGGGATTACAGGCATGCACTCCCACACCTGGCTAATTTTTTGTATTTTAGTAGAGACAGGGTTTCTCCATGCTGGTCAGGCTGATCTCGAACTCCCGACCTCAGGTGATCTGCCTGCCCTGGCCTCCCAAAATGCTAGGATTACAGGCATGAGCCACCACGCCCAGCCCTCCAGCTTCTCTTAATTATTTTAAACCATCAGCTGAGCCTCTGAACCAGATTGGCCCTTGATACTTATTCGGGTATGCTGTGTTCCCATCACATGGAACCTGAGCCAGTCTAAGAACTGCGTTTCATAAACAAGTTTTTAAAAGATTGGCAGAACCTTGAGAAATCGAGGCAAATGTTTTGCTAGCAACTAGAAACAGGTACAAATATAAATATATACTTTTTCTTTCTTTCTTTCTTTATTCTTTTAGAGATGGGGTCTCACCATGTTGTCCAGGCTGGTTTTGAACTTCTGACCTCAGGTGAGCCACCTGCCTTGGCCTCCTAAAGTGCTGGGATTACAGGCATAAGCCACCATGCCTGGCCTCCTTTTTTTTTTTTTTTTTGAGACAGCGTCTCACACTGTCACCCAGGCTGGAATACAGTGGCGCGATCTCAGCTCACTGCAACCTTTGTTTCCCAAATTCAAGCAATTCTCCTGCCTCAGCCTCCTGAGTAGCTGGGATTACAGGTGCCCACCACCATGCTCAGCTAATTCTTTGTAAATTATATATATATATATATATATGCTTTCTAATATTTGTGGAGTGTCTGAGAGCCAGAGATGCTTGTCCCTGCAATGTGTGGGAAGTGAATTCTTACCCCAAACTGATTTCTGATTAAGGATTTATTTTTAAAACTGAGGAGAGGCGGGGTGCAATGGCTCACACCTGGAATCTCAGCACTTTGGGAGGCCGAGGCAAGTGGATCACCTGAGGCCAGAAGTTTGAGATCAGCCTGGCCAAGATGGTGAAACTGTGTCTCTACTAAAAATACAAAAATTAGCCAGGCTTGGTGGCATGTACCTGTAATTCCAGCTACTTAGGATGCTGAGGCAGGAGAATTGCTTGAACCTGGGAGGCAGAGGTTGCAATGAGCCAAGGTCACACCCCTGCACTCCAGCCTGGGTGACAGAGCAAGACTGTAAAAAAAAAAAAAAAAAAAAAAGAGAGAGTTGTTTATTTGTTGATTTTGTTGTTGCTGTTTGAAAATGATGTCTTGTCTACTGAGGCATGCCATTCCTTCACTGAGATAGAGTGACAGTAGGAACCCTGCTATGCCCAGAACCTACCCAAAACAAAAGTCTCAAAGCACCGTGCAGCCTGCTGTTTCATGAATGCAGCTACAAAGAGAGCAAACTTTTGTGCTGTCGAAAAAGTATTATTACACTATTATCTTTAATGCCATCTTTTAAAAGAAGGCAATTATTTTTACTAAAAACATCATTTGAATTTTATCTTTGCTAAAACACTTGGGAGGAGGGAGGGGTTTGACCCGACCTTATAATCTTCCTGAAACTGCAGACTAATCAATTTTGATGGAAGAAGTGATATTGAGCCTCCGAAGTTAACCAGATTTGCCACTAGTAAATGGAGGTCCTGGCTGAAATCTTTGAGTTAATAAAAATAATATTTAAAAAAATTCTTTTTATTTTTTCTGGCTCTGTAGCCCAGGCTGGAGTGCAATGGCGTGGTCTAGGCTCACTGCAACCTCTGCCTCCTGGGTTCAAGTGCCTCAGCTTCCTGAGTAGTTGGGACTACAGGCGTGTGCCACCACACGTGGCTAATTTTTGTATTTTTCGTAGAGACAGGGTTTCACCATGTTGGCCAGGCTGGTCTTGAACTCCCGAGAGCATGCCTTGGCTTCCCCAAATTCTGAGATTACTGTGCCCGGCCAATAAATTCATTCTTTGTGTTGAAAATTTTCTACTCCCAAAAGCCACAGGTTAAATACGTTCCAAAGTACTGGAGAAGGGGTGTGTGTGTGTGTGTGTGTGTGTTTAAATGTGTCACAAATTAGCGGGGTGTGGTGGCACGCACCTGTAATCCCAGCTGAGGCTGAGGCGGAGAATTGCTGGAAGGAGGCAGAGGTTGCAGTGAGCTGAGATCTTACCACTGCACTCCAGTGTGAGTGACAGAGCGAGACTCTATTTAAAAAAAAAAAAAAAAAACAAAACAAAAAAAAAACTGTCACAAATAAGAAAGAGCTATTGTAATTCAGTTCCCTTTTTGGTTCTCAGAGAAAACTCCAGTTTGAGTCACTCTGTGGGGCATTAGTCCTAAAAGCCTCAGGTTTGACTTCCTAGACTCCCTGGAACCACAAGTTCACCTCCTGAAGGGGCTGGGCTTAACCCTTCCTTCTTCCTATGCAATAATAGCGTGGAAACCAGGTTATCTCTGTGGCCAACTTTCAGGAAAGACCTTGAAAACAGAGACGAGGGCAGACCTTAGTGACCACGTGGCGCTTCCCATCACAGTGGGAGTTTGCTGCAGGGGTGGCTGGAACTATGGGGCCAGGCAGCAACTCAACGCCACACTGATCTCAAGAGATACCCCGACTCGGCTTTTTAATAGAAATCCATTTAAAAGGCTGTGTTAGACTGCCAAGGGGAGCCAGCTCCACTTACCTCGTGTAGAGCCACTGGGTGGCTTCATCAGATTAGGTGTGAGAGGGTCGGGGACTTTGGAATGTCGACTTTCCTGACTGGGATTGGGCGGCGTTTCTATAGTGCCTTACTATCTATCTTAGCACTCTCTGTTTTCTATCCCGGGTTCAAGGATTGGCTTGGGTATGACACAATTAATGGCTAATTTTGGGTGCTTGATTTTTGATTTTGGTTTATTTTATTTTATTTTATTATTTTTGGCTCAAAGATCTGCTGCCCTTGGGTGACTCTAAAAATTGCTGAAATGCTAGCATGCTTTTTGAAACCTTGTGCTGTTTCTTTACATAAAACTGTTTCTGCTCGCCTTCACGCACCCTGTTTGCCTAATTTGGACATCACTCCACTTAATATGAAAGATGAGCTTTTCTTGTGAAAAAAAAAAATCAGACAATGGCAGTGAAGACTAGGACACAACTCTGTAAAAGTGTGTTTGCTTTAGGGACATGGGCTGTCCCCACATCAGAACAGTGACTGAAGGAAAGAGGGGAGGGGACCTCACCTGGGTCTTTCCTGAGTTTTGCTCCAAAACTTTAATTTTTCCTCTGATGTTTGAGCACTAATGAAACACAAAGAAAAACTTAATGAAAATTATGAGCACACTCTTATCAACCACACCCTTGTTTCTGACTGCATTATACATACTGTAAATTATAGACATATCAGCTGGGCATGGTGGCTCACACCTGTAATCCCAGCACTTTGGGAGGTTGAGGCAGGTGGATCACCTGAGGTCAGGAGTTCGAGATCAGCCTGGCCAACATGGTGAAACTGTGTCTCTACTAAAAATACAAAAATTAGCCAGGCCTGGTGGCACGCACCTAAAATCCCAGCTACTTGGGAGACTGAGGCAGGAGAATTGCTTGAACCCAGGAGGCAGAGGTTGTAGTGAGCCGAGGTCCAGCCTGGGTGACAGAGCCAGACTCTGTCTCAAAAAAAAAAAAAAAAAAAAAATATATATATATATATATATGCATGTCATATGACTTCTGTATCTGAAAACTAAACAACTGCAAAATTTTCCCATAAAAGTGTAGAATATGAAGTGTCATTAGCTATATCGAGTGTTCACCTTCTGCATATTTACACAAAACTCCTCACATGAATCATACACACGAACTTAGGTATGCTTCTGCAAGCCCAAGTGGGCAAGTGTCAGACATCACCGTTACTTGGGAAAGGGGGTGACTAACCCCTTATGGCATAAATACCATCTTCTGAATTCAGCCAGAATTCCTACTGCATTAAATTACTGTATTGTCTGTGACTACACACTGAAACACGGGGCTGGCTTTGTTCGGGTAGTCTGGTAATTTGAAGCTCTCAAGCAGGTTTTGCTATTTTGTAATCCAAAGGCAAACCTTCTCTATTGTTTTTAGTGATTTGAAACGAAGTTTAGTGACAATGATTTGCAAATAAAAACATTTGGGAAAATAACTAGCCATCCAAGAAATGGAGTAGATGTTGAAAAAGGGCTAAATTACCTCCTAAATGCTAGAAATGACATGGAAGCAGTGAGATGCCCGTAGCTTCAGTGTGTATATATGAACAAGTCTATGTTCATATTAAAGGTTAAGTCAAGGCAATAGAGAATTTTCACTGATATTGGATACAAACACTGACAACTGATACTTTGTATATAAGTGCAGGCTCCTGGATACATAAAATAGAGAATTTTCACTAACATTGGATACAAACCACTGACAACTGATATTTTGTATATAAGTGCAGGCTTCTGGATACATAAAAGGGAATTTTCACTAACACTGGATACAAACCACTGACAACTGATATTTTGTATATAAGGGCAGGCTCCTGGATACATAAAATACATAATTAATGAAAAGTTGTTAGTAAGTTGAAAATGTCACACTATCTGTCCATTTCCCTTCTTTCATTTTATTGACAATAAAACAATAGAAACGCCTCTCTCCTGTTTGCCCAACCTTTTGTAATTAAAGAAACATGCCTGGGTGGAGAAATTTTGGTAAACGCCCTCATTCCCTCAGCAGCTCCTGGTCATTCCACCCCAAAGACAGCCATTTCTACAGCTGGAGATATTTCCTTCTTCTGCTCCCATTTTTACCTTCTGCTCTTGTAAGAAGTAACCAACCTGGGAAGGATGGCGTATGTGCCCCCTTTTTGGATCCTCATTTTCTTCCCTCCCTCCCTCCCTTCCTTCCTTCCTTCCTTCCTTCCTTCCTTCCTTCCTTCCTTCCTTCCTTCCTTCCTTCCTTCATCTCTCTCTCTCTCTCTCTCTCCCCACTTGCCCCCTCTTCCTTTTTTGAGACAGGGTCTTCCTCTGTGGCCCCTGGCTGGAATGCAGTGGTATGATCATGGCTCACTGCAGTCCCAAACTCCTGGGAGCCTAGGAGTTCAAAGAGCCTGGGCAACCCTGTCTCTACAAAAAAATAAAACATTAGTGAGACGTGTGGCACATGCCTTTGGTCCCAGCTGCTCAGGTGGTTGAAGCTGCAGTCACCTGTAATTACACCACTGCATTTCAGCCTGGGCGACAGAGTAAGACCCTGTCTCATAAACAAATAAATAAGGAAATAAATAATTCACTTTCTAAAAGCTAGCACAAAAAAGTTTAATTAACATCCCAAACAGTATAATAATAAATAATCAGAATTTAACCTGATAATATTTTTGGATGATTTGAACTTCATCTGGTACTTCTGATGCTCTAAATGAGTTAACTAGATCAGCACCAACATTTTCTTCAAACCGTTTAACCTGGCAATAGTTAATTCATTAAGGATAATCACAATGACATTTTTCAGGTTTGTGGGTTTTTTTTTTTTTTTTAAAGATAGTCCCATTCTGAACGTTTCATTAATCAAAAACAAGACCAAACAAAAAAACCCCACAAAACTTCAAAAGGTTAAAACACTGACTAGGTTCTAAAGATATGGTAGGAAATGATTGCTTAGGGCTAAGTACCTGAAATGAACTTCTGTTCTGAAAGCCATGCACATTTAAACCTTGTGGTGGTCATATCTTTCTGCATGTATTTTCCCACATCATGTCTATTCTGCTAGGTCCTAGTATAGTTAATGCAAACATTTGCTAAGCTCTTATTTTGTTATCAATGTAAATTTTTTTTTTCTTTTTTTTAGATGGAGTCTCACACTGTCACCTGGGCTGGAGTGCAGTGGTGCGATCTCGGCTCACTGCAACCTCTGCCTCCTGCCTCAAGCCTCTCGAATAGCTGGGATTACAGGCGTCTGCTACCTCACCCAGCTAATTTTTTTTTGTATTTTTAGTGGAGATACGGGTTTCAGTATGTTGGCCAAGCTGGTCTCGAACTCCTGACCTCGTGACCCACCCACCTAGGCCTCCCATAGTGCTGGTATTACAGGCGTAAGCCACCTCGCCCAGCCATGAATGTAAAATTTAAAAGCATGAAGCTGTATTAACATTAAAAACTACTTGCAGTCTAAGGTGCATAGGAAGATTATACACGGAAAAATGGGAAGAGTAATATATGGAATACACTTTAATACATAGTATACTTGGGAACGATTCAAAATCATGGAGCCAGAAGAAGAGCTAGAGCAGTTCAGAAACCAGACAACTGGAAATGAACTTGGTTCGGATACATCACTGCCATTTCCATAAAATGTGCCTAACAAATGTGGACTACATGAACGAAACCATGTAACAATGTTCTTCAAACTCAATTTAAAACTGAGTTGCCCAGAATGAAAAAAAAAAAAAAAACAGTAGCCATTTTAATAACTCATACATAGACTAAAAGAAGAACAAGCTGTCAAGCTGTCCACCTAAATATCTCATTTCAATGTCATCTACTGGCCTGCACACATGGATTAATAGTTACTTTATACTTTTAAGGCTACAATGAATGCAAGATTCTCAAAGAAATAGTTTCCTAACAGAATAACTGATACCATTGTGGAAACAGACATTATTCAGGACATTATCTTTTTCATTCTTTGGTCAGGGTAACTCATCTACTTTTAGACTTAAACTTCTAAAGAAAACTGCTATGATCTAAAGAGATTGGCCATAAAACTATTTGTATTGAAAACTTAGCCAGCATGCCTTTAGTGAACTTTCTTCATTAGCATTCTTAGTGGCAAGGTTTCCGTATCTCAGTGTTCATTTTATACTTTAATTTGGTTAGTAGGTCTTTGTTTAATCATCCCATTGAAAGGAGAACAAAGGCGGTTTAGGTGATACAGGAGAGTAATGCACTATATTTTATCTCTGAAAAAAGCCCGACAAAGTCAGAATACTCTTGATAGCCTCTGGTTTTCTCCAGGACATTTGGAACCACAAATCAGTCAGGGGATAAAGATCCTCACTGTGCCTCACTGTAGACACCTTTGGAAGAGAAACACCTTGTCAGCCACAGAAATTAAGCTCTGCCAGTTCCATCTGGCTCTGACGGCAGATTATCACACCAGAAGAGAGTCTCGGTTTCATGAGTGAGGGTCTGTTTCTCAAATACCATCTCCCTCAGTAAAATCACTAGCCAGGACAATCTCTCCCCCCACCCCAGCCCACCCCACTACTTCTCTTTATAAAGTATTGGTGCTATTCAAATGATAGTAGTGCTGTGCTAAATTAAAACGGGTCAGGATTTTGCTTCAACTGGAAAACTGCAAACCCTCTAAAGGGAAATACTTTTCATTCCTTTGCATCTAATTTTGTTAGAGTAGTTCCTCAAATTGCTGCTGCCTTTTGCGATTTCCTTCTCCCTCAAAAGTCAAAACCCATTTTTTCCTAATGTTTGGGCCCCTAAGCTTTTTCTCCTGATTAAATCATCCTCCTCACTTAACTCTCTCCTCTCTCACCCAATATAGGCTTTTCTTTTCCAGTTTTGCTTGACTTCATTAAGGAAAGTTAAGTTAATCTCCATTTGTCTGTGGTATTTGTACGTTGCTTTTTTTTTTCTTCAGTATTACTTTCTGGAGAATGACTACACCCAACTTTCTAACTTTTTCTTTGGAACATAGATGTTTTATTTTCTAATCCACATTTCTTTTTGCAGTTTCTTGAACTTCCCTTGGTTGGCGTCACAGCCAGCCACCCAGTAGAGACTGAGACCGCCAGTTCGTTTCACACAGGCCACTGAACAGTCATAAGATGGCGACAATTTTTGGTCTCTAGTGACCTGGGCTGGATCTGGCTCACTGACCTAGAGGTGAAAGGCTCTGTATTCCATTACTAATCCCTCCAGCTCTCCAGCCCCCTGAAAATGATTCTTTGGTTTTATTATTGCAGAGACCATTTATAAAATCATGAACTGGATTTAGGAAAGCAACCATGAAATAGCAAGGGACAACAAACTGATTGAAATTCCTTAAATGTAGCATTGGCTCAAGTCTCTCAGACAGCAAGATTGGGGGGAAAGTTATTCTGATTTCACCTCCATTCTGATTTCAGCTGCATGACCTGCTCACTTAAACGTGGCAACTTCAGATCATGGACCATGCCTCAAGGAACTAAATCCTAAATAAAGAAAATGGAAAAGCAAACTATGAAATAGCCAATAATCTTTATTTTGCACTTCCCCCACCCCTCACCCCTCTCCAAAAAGCACTAACGCGCATTTTTGTGCATGTGAAAATATTGTATAAAGTATTTAGAATGATCTCAAATTAATAAAACAAAAAACCACATATCTCAACATAGACGCTTTGTTTCTTTGCAGGGATAGAAAAATTCTGGCTTCTTGAACAAGGAGGGTGATGATACCCTGCACTCTGAAGAGGGCGACTCCATTTCCACTGATTTGCAATTTCACATTCATGGCAGAAAACCGCACTTCTCTAACCACACAATGTTTTCAAATATGACTAATTCATATACTGATATCAATTTTCTTGGCATTTTAAAAAATCACATTTTTTAGTAATATATTTGTATTCGGTTCAAAGCCCATATTCTAGTATCCAAGAGATCTAGTACATGGGCCCACACTAGAATTATTTCAAAAACAAGTAAAAGTCCATATTTATTCCAAAGTTGCTAAAATATGCTAATAAAGTTAAATTTGATGTTTTTTTTAACATTAAAAATAAAATATTTCGTTTACCTCTCAGACATCTATAACATATAATAAATAGTGGGCAGTATAATAATACAATAAAGTTTTATGATACCCTGAAATTTGATGTTTTCTTAAAAAAATTCATAATATACTTCATTTCAGCCTTAAAGCACAATATTAATGAACAGATTTGTAGAAATAAAACAATATAAAGACAAAATGCTACAGTATATGTGGGCTTTTTTTTTTTTTTAACTTTCATGGAAACTACATGTCCTTTTAGTAAAAGTCTGTCAAAGAAATTTACAAAAACAAAATAGATAACAAACAAAACAACTTCAAATCATAAAGTAGAAATTCAAATTGCCTTGTTCTCCTTCAAATTGCCAACTGCTTGGGCCCTTTTCCCAATGATCTTTTCAGCCACTGCACAGGCTCAGCTCAAGGGAAATGTCTTTGAACGATAGCTTTTCCTCCAGCCTTCTTTGTTTCTGTCAGCGTCAATACAGACATCGCTGAAATCACAATGGATTTCAGAGAAAGCCAGAATTAAACACGATAAAAATTTAAAAAATAACTACTTCATAAATATTTATTATTTACATTAGGGGCAATCTTTTAGTCCGAAGAGTTTTTATACAAGTTGATGAAATGTACAAGCAGTGAGAAGAGACTCCAGCAGTTTAAAGAAGGGAAAATTAGAATGCAACAAAGATATAAAATACATTAAACAAAAATAATTTGCACAAAAGCAAACAGGACATGATAGAAACCTTTTTCTTAAAAAATATAAGGTATTTCACAAAAGCCTGAACATTTTACATGTTAGTACTAAAAACGGGGGAAGGAGGGAAGCTTCATATATTCTTATCACAAAAATATTTACCAGTACTCCAACTGGAGTTTTCCTTTATGTTATTATGATTATCTTACTATAGAGGGAATGGGGCTGAAAACTGTATACAGACTCTATCATCCTTAAATTACAGTCGAGGCAGTTTGCACATTATCTTCTCATCTAATACCTCCATGAAAAGGCCCTGGAGAAAATAAAGGAAGTCAAAGGGAAGATGTACGCTCCTTTTATTAATAATACTTGTCACTGGTATTAGAGGAGGAGGGGCAGCCCCCAGGCCACGCCTCCGCTTGAGTTTCCTTCCGTCGCCTGGCCATGGAGCCACAGGCCAACGCGGTTCGGGAGTGAACAATCTAGGTTCGAGGTGTGTTCCTGCCTCAGTCCTCCCGGGTTCTTCATCCATGGGCACCTGGGGGTGGGTATGGCGGCAGAATTGCACCAGCTCCTTTCCTGGGGCGCCAGGGAGAAGCCCAAGCTGACCCCACTTGACCCTGACCCTGGGGCGCTGTCAGTGCGCTCGATGCTTCCTCTTCTTGTGCTTTTTGTCCTTCTTCTTGTTTGCACACTTGGGGCAGAACCACTGCATCTCTTCTGGGGGTGCAGCCATGATTCCAACGCAGGGCCTACATGGGAAAGACAAGTGCAGATCAGCAACTTCTACATATACATCTATTCTTCTCCTTCTATGTTTTAAAGTAATTTTTTTAAAGTCTACGACACGTTTACCCAAAATCAAAGTCAAGCAGCACTAACTCGTAGCACTATTGTTGGGCAGGCAGACTGTGATACTATAGAGGATTCCTTTCCAGCCCCCGCTGAGATTCATTAGTTCATTCTTCCTTTCAGCCAGGAATCGGAGTCTTCTGAGCCACCGTGTTGTCTTTATCTTACAGATATCACATATCATAACTGAATAGATTGCTATTCGTTTTGTATCTGACATTTTAAAGCTAACGCAAGACTATCTGCACAAATTTTGAATGAGCGTTTCAGTTTTTAGGAACTGTTGAAGAGGTTTAAAACACAGACAAGCAGTCTTTCGTCCTGCAGTGTGTACCACCCTTACAAAGGGGCTGCCTCTGCGTGGTTCTGGCCAGTGCTACAGCTCCTACGCAACATCACCTGAAAGCAAGGCCAGGGACACCTCTGCATCTCCTTTTAGTATTATTTTAATAAGAAGGATAGATAAGCTAAGCAGAATATTCAGATTTGGGGTGAATAACAATAGTCTGAGGACTCTTGGGTTTTGCAATGAATTGCATTTTCACAGGCTCTGTGATTTGACTCCACGTACTGACCCCGGGGCAGCCCTGCATCAGTCCAAAGGCGGGAATCTACTCTGTGAATGCTTCGTCTCAGGAGCAGCGGATGCTGCCTGAGAGTGTGGCCGGCAGGGCGCCCTGGGCACTCACCAGTGGTACCAGTCATCGCAGTCATCACAACCAATCATTGGACTCCCATCATCAGGCTTGTTACACCCAGGGCAGATCCAGATCTGATTGCCCCACTCATCTCGGATCTGATGTTCGCAAAGCAGGAGCGGGAAAAACGGAAGGAATGGGAAAAAAACAGAGACCAGATCAGAATAATTACTTTCTACTGCTAATTGGATAAACGGGCACATTAAACTAAAAGATACAGTAGATTAGCACTTAACATTAACACCATGATCAGTGTCATCACTGTTTTAGAATCATGAAACAGAAAAACGATAAGTGTTCAATGATACGTGTTCAATATTCTAATGAATATTCTAAGCTTTCTGTTGTAAGTCATAAAAAACAAACATTTTAGAATCATCTCTGTGAACAATATGACCTGTAGCCCCTTTCATAAAAACAAACAAACAAAAAACATAAATTCTTACTGATTTGGGTCTTTATGGTGGTAACAACTGATTTTTTGAAAGCTACAGCGCTCCCCTTTATATGTGGTTTTCTCAATCGCATTCACAGGCATGGAATTAATACATACAGCCAAATGTGCATGCACCACCTTATTACTTATTAGCCAAGCCCTTCTCCTGAACAAGCTGATAAGATCAAGGATATAAAAGAGTCGTTACTAAGTAACTTTCCATTCCCTTTATGACATTTTTAGTAAAGTACAATCAACTAAAGGGCAAATGAAATAAGGGGAATTGAGAGGCCAAAGAGCTACAAGGTTCAACATTATTTTGCTACAAATTTTGTGTACTCTGGAGTTGACTTTATTTAACTTCGCAGTTCTAAAGAGGGCACATCCTATTAACCACTTCCTCAAACTTCACACGAACAGAGCCATCCTGGAAGAAGTGATTCACTGATGGGCATTCAACACCAGCAAAAAGAAAAAGATAATTGCAAAAGTATTTACAGTAACAGAACACATTACATCATTCGGCTTATTTGGTAAGGGATAGTTCTTCCTAGGCTTTCAAATACCAGACTGACTAGATATGTTTTTTAAAAAGGCTTTCTTTGTGTGTGACAGGTGCATTGGTGGTGCATGTATGTTTCACTCTACTGACAGGCTTCCTTCAAGGCAACTCTACAAAGGCAAACCACATTGACAGGAAAACTTCCCAGAGAAATCCGTGGGAAACTACATCTCTGACCCTCTGTAATTTCAGGAGAAAATGTAACAACAGTGAGAACCAGCAGTCACCCGTACCCGCTGTCCAGTAGCCAAGGCTGGTGCAACATCCTATGCCCCAAAGCTCCCAAGTATGGCCAGTCCTGCTGCTGGCTGACCTTGCTTGAAATGAGAAGGCTGAGACTCTTGTGTGCTCCACAAGAACTTCGCCACAGCATCCCCAGTAATTCACACCAAACACCTCACAGCTTACTGAGTTCTAAACACCTTATTTCATTTAATCATTGTAAAACAACCTCTGGGTAGCTTATGAATGGGGACACCGGAGGTAACGGAATTTAAGTGGCATTTCCAACATCACACTATTAGGCAGTGACAAAACCTGCCTTTTTGCTCTCTAGCCTTTGTATGTCATCTAAATCACACATTTTGTCCTCTGCCCACCAAGTGTCTCTTCATGAGGTAGAAAGCTTTTTAAAAATTTTCATTTTTATTTTAAAGATAGGGTTCCACTCTGTCAGCCAGGCTGGAGTGCAGCGGTGTGATCACAACTTACTGCAGCCTTGACCTTGCGAGGCTCGGTTGATCCTCCCAGCTCAGCCTCCCGAGTAGTGGAGACTACAGGCACAGGCTATCACGCCTGGCTCAGTTTTGTATTCTCTGCAGAGACAGTGTCTCACCATGCCGCCCAGACTGGTCTCAACTCCTGGGCTCATGCGATCCGCCTGCCTCAGCCTCCCAAAGTGCTAGGATTACAGGCGGGAGACACCATGCACATCCAGAAAGCTTTCTATCAACTTGTCTATTCCAACTGGACTCATCTCCAGGGAGTGAGTTAGCTCAAAGATCTACTGGAAAACCAGACTTTCAGAGCTAGAACATACCACAGAGATTACTGTTACACCCCTTGTTACATTTTCAACTGAAATTAGAGAGTTTAACACAAATTCCTTAATTACAGATGAAGACATGAAGGTCGAAGAGGTTAAGTACAAAATCTTTCCTGATCAACCCATTTGGGGGTGATGATGCCTCAATTAAATAGGTACAATGATTGTTCCCTGAATGGACCAATTTGATGATCACAGTTTTAAGAGTTCCTTCCAAAACTCCTTTAAAGAAATGTACTAATAGGTCAGGCATGGTGGCTCACTCCTGTAATCCCGGCACTTTGGGAGGCCAAGGTGGGAGGACTGCTTGAGCCCAGGAGTTTGAGACCAGCCTGGGCAACACAGAGAGACATCATCTCCACAAAAAAACCAGCCAGAAAACAGCCAGGTGTGGTGGCAGATGCCTGCGATCCCAGCTACTCAAAAGGTGGCAGGATCACTTGAACCTGGGAGGCAGAGGCTGCAGTGAGCAGAGATCATACCACTGCACTCCAGCCTGGGTGACAGAGTGAAATCCCTTCTCAAAAAAAAAAAAAAAAAAAAAAAAGGGCTGGGCGCCACCAGTGGCTCAGCCTGTAATCCCAGCACTTTGGGAGGCCGAGGCAGGCAGATCACCCGAGGTCAGGAGTTTGAGACCAGCTTGGCTCCCATTTCTACTAAAAATACAAAAAATTAGCCAGTCATGGTGGCAGCAACTGTAATCCCAGCTACTCAGGAGGTTGAGGCAGGAGAATCTCTGTGACCCAGGATGCAGAGGATGCAAGGAGCCGAGATTGTGCCATTGTACTCCAGCCTGGGTACTCTGTCTCAAAAAAAAAAAAAAAAAAAAAGGAAAGAAACAAATGCGTCTGGTGGGGGGGGGGGGGGCGGGGGCAGTGGCTCAGTCCTGTAATCCCACCACTTTGAGAGGCTAAGGCAGGAGGATTGCTTGAGCCCAGGAGTTTGAGGTTGCAGTAAGCTATATGACTGGGCCACTTTACTCCAGCCTGAGCAACACAGGGAGACCCTGTCTCAAAAATAATTAAGTAAATGACACAATTTTAAAGAGAAATGTCTCTGAAATTCGATAGTGATTCTGAGCACACCCTTGTCTTGAACTGAAAACGTCTCCTTGCTAACCACCCGGGTGGCAGGTACGTACCACGTAGGTGCTGACCGTCTCAGTCACCACGCTGCGCACGGGGGCTTTGGCGCTGGCCCCGGAGGCGGCGGGACCCTGGGAGGGCAGCAGGGCAGGGCCCGCGGCGGCCTGGGCGAGCAGCGGCAGCGGCACAGGCGCGGGGCTCACGAGCACGGGGCCAGGGGCGGGCGCAGGGGCCGGCGGCGGGGTCTTCGGCCTGTTCAGCGAGGGTGCCGGCTTGGCCTCGGGGGCGGGGACCACCTTGCTGATGACACTGTCAACAAAAGAGGGAAAGGTTAAAAAGTCAAAACAGGATCATCCAGCCAAACCCGTGCTTAAAAACAGAACCTCAAAATAACTTTTCCTCCAGTAGTGAAATACTTCAACGTCCAGAGGCGGCTGAAGAACTGAGTTCGAGGCCCTTTATCAAGTGATCTCCTCACTTACTCAGACTAATTTTTCATTTTCCCAAACATCTCCTCAATGGCCAGATATTTAGAAATTTCTAGTAACCAGTATGCATACACTGTTGACAGAAATATGATTTCAGCTGCCAGTTCCTGTGCTGAGGCAGAAGCTCTGACAGCTTCGGAGGTCCAGCTCCCGCCCCACTGCCTCGGCTGAGTCCTCCTGGGGCCCGGACAAGGGGCTGCTCCTCCCACTCCAGCTCCGGCTGGAGCGGACCTGGAGCAGCCCGTAACCCACACCTGAGATGGACAAGAAAGACCCATTTGCTGTTGGAGGCCCTTGAGATTTCTGGGTTGTTAATTACCATAAACTTAACCTGGCCTAAGCTGTTGGACAGAGCAGCTTAAAAAAAGTTTCTATTTATCTCAATTCCAATGTTTCTTCTTAATGCTTTCAATGCCATTGTCAATACAACTGTGAAGACTTTCTCACTTCTGTACTTGGCTTGATTGCCAGGTTTTAAAGGCCAGGCATGGTGGCCTCACATTTGTCATCCTACCACTTTCGGAGGTCGAGAGTTCAAGACCAGCCTGACCAACATGGTGAAACTCCATCTCTACTAAAAAATACAAAAAATTGGCTGGGTGCAGTGGCACACGCCTGTTAATTCCAGCTACTCTGGAGGCTGAGGCAGGAGAATCACTTGAACCCAGGAGGCGGAGGCTGCAGTAAGCTGAGATCACACCACTGCACTCCAGCTTGGGCTACAGAGTGAGACTTCGTCTCCTTTCCCCACACCCCAAAAAAAAGAAAAAAAAAGATTGACCATTCTCAGAAGGGCTGCAGAGGTATGGAGGAGGTACAGCATTGGCAGCTCCTGTCCTGGTGACGCTGCTGCAGGTTGTCAGAGCGTGGGACTGTGACCCCGCTCCTCTACTAACAGCATCCTCTTCACATAACTCTTGCCAGTGGAAGAAGCTCTGGACTTGGGGTCAGGACATCTGAGTTCAAATTCTATAGCCCCAGAGACTAGCCCTGTGTCCTGGGATTACTCATTTATTATAAATAGCACTATTTATTGAGGACCTATAAGAAGTCAGAGGTTACACTGGGCACTTTACAAATATTTCATCCAGTCCTCATGAGACCATCAAAGAAGTAATGAATACCCTATTTTGCAGATGAGGAAACTGAAGATCAGTGAGAGAAAGGAATTTGAGTAAACAGACAGCAGCT
Source organism: Cacajao melanocephalus (assembly GCA_963573385.1). Lineage (NCBI taxonomy): Eukaryota > Metazoa > Chordata > Mammalia > Primates > Pitheciidae > Cacajao > Cacajao melanocephalus. The sequence continues at coordinate 55,204 of CAUYLG010033144.1, read as the reverse complement.
TTTGAACCAAGGTCTACTTGATTCCAAAGCTTGCTTTTTAAGCTTCTTTAATAATAATAATAAAGTATATATATCATTTCACACAGAGAAAACAATATAACAGACACCTAGGTAATAATCAGAGATAAAATACGTTAGCCTTTGCCGTACTTCTTTCAGATGAACTTCCTTCCCTGTCCCAGAGCAACCACTGCCCTACACAGGTATGTTTTTATTTACTGCTCTTGGTACTTTGTCTTTGTTCTCTGTACCTCTCCTGCCTTTGAAGGTGTCCATAAACAAGGCATACTGCATTACCGTTTGCTGTCTTTTAACTTTTATACACACAATGTTACACTCTAGTTATCCTCTGCAACGAGCTTTTTCCACTTAGTTGTATGTCTCTTAATATATCCACGTTGACACATACAGATCTACATTATTTATTCTAATTGCTAAATTGTGTTCCACGTATTAGTAAGCCAAAGGTTTTTGTCCATCATCCTACTGAAAGTAGGACACGTTCACTTGTAAATTTACACACTGACTCATAAATAGAACTGTTCAAGGATTTCTCTAAGCCCCATTCCTAGAAATAAAGTTTCTGGTCTGTGGAATGTGCCCATCCTCATCTCAGTAATTGTCAGCCTGTGGACTGTCCCAGCCTGTCTCTTTCTACTATTCTACACAATTGTTTAGGCTGTGCTTTTCTCATCAATGGCTGCCTCAGAGGGTTGTAGTGAGAACCTCAATACGGAGAAACACTTTAAAAACTGCATCCACGTGGGAAGTGCCAGCCAGGTGTGTCATGTTCGTGGCTGTTGGTGTGTCATGTTCATGGCTGTTGCTCATGACAGCCTCTGGCCTCACTGCTGCCATCCTGCACAGCTCCACGTCCTTACAATCCTAGTTTAGAAACCACTTTCACCACAAGGTACTCTTCACTATTCTGATCATAAATTTATCAAATATTAAGTTACGTCAAAAACTTCACCATTATTTCAGCAAATAATTTCATTACAGCTAATTGTTCTCTATTTGTTTCCTGCAAGGGAAATCACCTTCCTAAGTTGAAGACAGACAAAGATCAAGAGAACTTAACACAGGCCTGTTGGTGCAGCAGACACTTGATAAATGCTTAACATAATAACTAGTGACTATTTATTGTATTTATTGAGCACTTACTATATGTCTGACTGTCCTAAGCACTTGAAAGCCAATTGTGAGCCTGGCACTGTACTAAATGTTTACTTGCTTCAGCTCATTTGTTTTCCATAATGACCACATAAGGCAAGCTATTATTCTACTTTTGTAAATGAAGAAACCAAGGCATAGAGAGATTAAGTATGTTGCATAAATTAACACAGGCTACTCCTACAGGGCAGGGCCAGGCTTTAAACAGGCAGTCTGATTTTAGAGCCTGTGATCTTAGTAAGTATATGACACTCTCTCAATGTGTACTAAATGAGGTTTGCCTTACATATAAGGCATGTAATATAGGAGCTCAAAGTTATTGCTATGGCATTTATAACCAGAGGGTAAGCATTCTCTGTTTTTATGGTTAGACTTAACATTTTAAAATGCTATTTCTAGAGGCAGTTTCCCATATGGTTTAACACACAAGTTTTGGAACCAAAGCTAAGGGAAAAAGCAGAGACCCTGAGAGGTAAGCAGAACACAGATGTTTTACCCTGAGGGCATTTACAAATTAGGGAAGTCTAATCTTTGGTTATGATGAAGAGGAGAAATGTCCAAGCACAGGATCTGCCCAAAGTGGAAAGTCTAATAGAACTCCCTCCTGACACTAAGGATCCCCAAAGGGCTATACCCAGAAGGTAAAGATTAATCAGAATCTCATGAATTTTCACCTCTGGTGTTCTAGGATACTCTACATTTAAAGTAATTTCGACTTGCAACCTGCTCACACACAACAATCCTGAGGGGAAGTATCTTAAAATCTAAGTCTCAGATTATTAATACAGATAATTATCTTTTTTTTTTAAAAAATAAGCAGCATATAATCAAAGATAATCAAACCTATGAATAGGTAAGGTGGGATCAGGGAAAACTGGAAGAAATAACAGCTAGTATGAAGAGACTCACAAAGACCACAGATATGAGAATTATCAACTATAAAACAACTCTGCTTACAACGTTAAAAAACATAATAATAATAAAAGGCCAAGGTTGGAAATATCGGTGGTAGGAAGTTAGAGTGACTTGATCTAGTGAATTTGAAAAGAACCAAACAGACCTTCTATAAATTAAAAAATACAGTAACTGAGATTTAAAATTCAACGGAGGGATTTAATAGCAGATTGGAAACAACTTAAGACAGAACTATAAACTGAGTATTAGGACAAAATAAATTTCCAGAGCATAGCCTGAGAAGCAAAGAGATTACAATAAAAAGGTCTAATTAGTACATGTTTGATCATAATTCTAGAGGAAGAATGGGGCAGAGACAAATGTTAACAAAGAACGCCTGAGACTTTTACAGAACTGATGAAAGATACCAATCCACAGATTTATGAAGCCCAACAAACCCCAGGCAAGATAAATAAAAGTAAATCTGTATCTAGACACATCAAAGTGAAGCTATAAAACATCATAGGAACAGAGGAAAAATCTGAAAGGCAGCCAGGAGGAAAAAAGGACTATTCCTTTCAAAGAAGAAATAGATGACAGCTGATTTCTTAATTAGCAATGAAATCTAGAAGATAGTGGAATAACATCTTCAACATGCTAAAGAAAAATAAATTGTGTCTTTGAAAACATCTTTCAAGAATAAAGATGAAACAAAGACATTTACAGGCAGGCAAAATGTAAGAATTTGCCACCAGCAGACACTTAATAAAAAAAAATTATAAAGCAACAATTCTCAAATTTTTGATCCTAGGACCCCTTTAAATTCTTAAACTTTATTAAGAACTTAAAAAATATACACTATGTCTGTCAGTATTTACCATACTAAAAATAAAACTTGACCAGGCACAGTGGCTCATGCCTGTAATCCCAGTATTTTGGGAGGCCGAGGTGAGTGGATTGCTTGAGGCCAGGAGTTCAAGACTAGCCAGGCCAACATGGTGAAAACCCATCTCTATTAAAAATACAACAGTTAGCCACTTGTGGTGGCACAGGCCTGTAGTCCCAGCTACTCCAGACGCTGAGGCAGGAGAATCACTAGAACCTGGGAGGCGGAGGTTGCAGTGGGCCGAGATCACACCACTGTACTCCAGGCTGGGCAGCAGAGCAAGAATCTGTCTCAGTAAAATAAATAAATAAATAAAAATAAAAAATAAAACTGTAAAGTTTAAAAATATTTAGTAATTCATTTAAAAGTGACAATAGTGAACCCATTACATGTTAACAGATTTTACAAGACAAAAATTTGGTAATGACTGCCAATGTTTTGGTTCTTTTTCCTTTGAGAATGGTGTCTTTCTCTGTTGCCCAGGCTGATCTTGAATTCCTGGGCTCAAGCAATCCTCCTGCCTCAGCCTACCGAGTAGCTGGGATTATAAGGGTATGCCACTGTGCCTGGCCAAGACTGGCACTGTTTTATATTTTTGCAAATCTCTTTAATGTAGACATATGTAACTAGAGAAGGGAGAACTATTTGAAAAGACTTTTCAGATAATAGTATAAGTTCGTCTCTAATGCTGTATTAAATGCAACAAGTGATAGTTTCTTATAAGTTATAGTTGCAATGTGTAATCTGAAACCATATCAATAGGCATTTATAATCTGTTACATTAAAATTTATTGCTCTGTTTAGCACTTTGAATACAAAATTTACCCATGCATAATTTTATAATGTCATTGGTCATTTGGAAAATACTGGTTCACTGAGTTATGCAGATCTTGCAAATGCTTACATAATTAATTACATAACATAGTAATATGTAAGCCAGTAATGGGTAAACAGAGCTAAAGTATTTTAATGTCCCTCTATTATATAAAATGCAGTGTAAAGGTAGTGAATAACTTAAAAGTGTGGTAATTTCTAGGGTAACCATGCAAAAATTACAAAGTATAGTATGAAGAAAATGGAATGATCAAAAAAAAAAAAAAAACCTCGATCTGATAAAAGGAGAGAGAGAGAAAAAAACCCAAAACATTGAACAGTAAGGTAAGTAGCACAAAATAATAAGGTAGATTCTAATCTCAAAGTATCAATGATTATATCATATAAATGGTGTAAGTGATTCAGTTGTCAGGCTGTATGAAACAGCGAAACCCAATATATTCTAATGCCCAGAGGTGCATCTAGCAATAGAAGGGCTGAAACTGAGAGGCTATAAAAAGATGTACAGAAATACAAAGAAAAGTAATATCACACAAAATAGACTTTAAGGCAAGAACCACAAGTGATGATAAAGGCTACTTCATGATGATAAAAGGTTCCAATCTGCCAGGAAGCTTTAAAAGTTTAAAATTTCTATGTACCCAATAACATATCTGCAAATATATAAAGCAAAAACTGAATAACAGTAAGAAACAGACGAATCCACAATCATAGCCAGAGATGTAAGCATACTTATCTCCTTGCATAATTGACAGAACAAAGCAGTCAAAAAACCAGCAAATATATAGGTTTGAAAATGAATAATGAAATTAACCCAATGGACATTTAAAAAAAACTGTTTTCAATAAATGCAGAATATTCATGCTTTCCTAAAATATACTGAACACTGAAAGAAACTGATCCAATTTCATAAGGCTAAAAACTGATTTGAATAGTTTGTACATGTATTTGCTACCCCTGCTGTATCGGTAGTTCCTCAAAGGAACAAAAAGCCTTTTTCATTTCTGCATCCCCAGTGTTTAACATGACAATTGGCATTTAATAGGTACCTGATGACTATTAAAATGAACTGTGTTCAAATTCAAACTAAGAAACAAAAGCTGATCCTGAAAGTAGTAATTTTCCAGATGACATGATACTTTTAGCGTATTTTTCTGTCCAATCAAGATTATAGTCCCCCACCCAAAAAAAAGTAGCATAGTAATATGCTTTATAATGTGGGAAGGGATGAAGGACAGGTGAGAGGAATATGGAATATCAATGAAAACAGAAAGAAAGAAAAGAGAAGAAACAGAGCAAGTGAAAGAATTACAATTTTAGGTCAGGAGGCTTGAGGACAACCCAGGCATTTTCAGTTGTTGGTTAATGGAGTTAATTTGGGGTGCAGAAAGAAGAGAGGGAGGAAGAAGGAGGACAGGAAGAAAAAAAGAGAGTTGTGATCAATATGACTGCAAGCAAAAATAAGCATGAAAATTTAAGTTACCAACAAGAGGAGGTTATTCAAGGGAAACATCTTCTATCTTATTACCCATTCACAGGATTGATGGACGGGGTCTTAGAAAACTACTTGCAAAGAATTTGGTTATCACTTTGTTTTAACTTTACTATCTGCTGGCTATTACAGTGGAAAATGTTTGTCTGAGGTAAAGACTGAAGCTATTGTCTAAAATAATTTTTAGATATTCTTGTGCTTTTCTATGCAATAATTATGCATGTGCAATTGAGAATTAGCTCAATTATAACTTGTTGGATGGTACAGTTAATTTAAAAAAAAATCCTCAAAATTGGAGCTATATCACAAACCATAAATTTTAAAGATCTTAAAAATTAGGTAAAAGAAAACAAAACCATAAAAATTCCCAAAAGAGTAAATATAGATGCTTTTAGACTTGGGGTAGGACAAAATTTCTAAGTATCTCACCAAAAGTAAAAACCATAAAGGGAAATGCTGATGTGACTGCACAACAATTTTAGATGGCATAAAATAAGCTCAGCAAAGTTAAAAAGCAAAAGACAAAATGAAGCAAACTACATGCAACAATAAAACATTCACTCCTTATTATATAAAGAGTTGTTTCGAATAAAAAAGAAAAGAATTAATGTTCTCATTCAAACACGAGCAAAGGAAACAGCAAATAGTAACAGAATTTAAAAACAAAACCAAAAGCAAAACAGGCTGGGTGTGGTGGCTCATGCCTATAATCCCAGCACTTTGGGAGGCCAAGGCGGTCAAGAGATCAAGACCACCCTGGCCAACATAGTGAAACTCTGTCTCTACTAAAAATACAAAAATTAGCTGGGTGTGGTGGCGTGTGCCTGTAGTTCCAGCTACTTGGGAGGCTGAGGCAGGAGAATCACTGGAACCCAGGAGGCGGAGGTTGCAGTGAGCCAAGATTGCGCCACTGCACTCCAGCCTGGAACAAACAAACAACAAAACAACAAACAACAAAAAAAACCCAGCCAAAGACAAGAAAAAATGTCCTATTTTCACAGTAATTAAAGATATAAATATGACAATAAAATGCCTCTTTGGTAAAGATGAAAAAGATTGACAACACCCGGTATCAAGATGGGGGAGAGGGCGCAACGGTTGGTCCAGTATTTGAAATGATTATTGAAACCTTAAAAATCTGCAACTTTTTTACCAGCAAATCTTTAGAAATTCATCCTGAGGAAATATTACACAGCTGTATAAAGGTATGGGGTAAAGAATGTGATTTGTAGCACTGTCTATGACTGTAAAAAATAAAATAAAAAAATAAAAACTAGAATAACTGCAATTTAAAATACCCTAGGAGACTGGTTACACAGCTCATGATGAAGAGAATACCATGTTGTTATCTGAAGTGATACGCATGCATGCACACACAAATGAAACGCTTATCCAAGAAAAACGTTTGTATAATAAGATGGAATTTTTCTAAGAAAATAAAAAAAGCAAACAAGAAGGTATGCGTGTACATATAGAAAAAAATTTGAAAGAATATACAAATGTCCAGCAATTGCCTCTACATGAAAATTACAGATTTTTTTTTTTTTTTTTTTTTTTGCAACAAGGTCTCACTCTGTTGCCCAGGGTAAAGTGTGGTGGTATGATCCTGGCTCACTGCAACCTCTGCCTCCCAGGTTTACTTGATCCTCCCACCTCAGCCTCCTGAGTAGCTGGGACTACAGGTGTGTGCCACCATGCCTGGTTGATATTTTTTGTTTTTTTCTTTTTTGAGATGGAGTCTTGCCCTGTCACCCAGGCTGGAGTGCAATGGTGTGATCTCGGCTCACTGCAACCTTCTGTCTCCCAGTTCAAGCAATTCTCCTGCCTGAGCCTCCTGAGTAGCTGAGATTACAGGCACGCCCCACCACACCCAGCTAATTTTTTGTGTCTTTAGTAGAGATGAAGTTTCACCATGTTGGCCAGGCTGGTCTCAAACTCCTGACCTTGTGATCCACCTGCCTCGGCCTCCCAAAGTGCTGGGATTACAGGGGTGAGCCACCGCACCTGGCCCCTGGCTAATTTTTTGCATATATATATTTTGTGTGTGTAGAGATGGGGTTTTGCCGTGTTGCCCAGGCTGATCTGGAACTGCTGGATTCAAATGATCCTCCCATCTCAGCTTCCCAAGGTATTGAGATTACAGGTATTAAGCCACTATGCTTGGCCGATGTTTTTTTTTCCTTTTGATTTATTTACAATTAACAAATATAACTTGTATAATAAAAATAACAAAAAAGCCTGGGCATAGTGGCTCACACGTGTAATCCCAGCACTTTGGGAGGCCAAGGTGGGCAGGAGTTCAAGACCAGCCTGGCCAAGACAGTGAAACCCCGTCTCTACTAAAAATACAAAAATTAGCTGGGTGTGGTGGCACACACCTGTAAACCCAGCTACTTGGGAGCCTGAGGCTGGAGAATTGCTTGAACCAGGAGGCAGAGGTTACAGTGAGCTGAGATGGTGCCAGTGTACTCCAGCCTGGGTGACAGAGTGAGACTCCATCTCAAAAAAACCAAAAAAAGGAAAAAGATGAAAACACCTGTCACAATGTACACATCTAAACTGTTGTGTACACACAATGTATACATCTAATGTGTACACACAATGTATACATCTAAACTGTTACTAGGAATTTTTAAAGGATGGCTTGCGTTATATACTTAAAATTAATTCACTTTCCTGTGTGTATGTTATACTTTACTAATTTACTGGGGAAAAAAATGATAGCTTGGTTAAAAAGCCTTCCAGACAAATCTTGACCAAAGTCTAGTCCTATATTTGTGGAATTCAAAGCTCTGAGTGAGATCAAGGAGCTGCATGATTGAGTGCATCTAAGTTGAGTATGTCATCCATAACAGACAAACAAGGACAGGGCCAATGGAAGGGAAGAGAAACCTCCTACAACGATGGCAATTTTATACATAAAGTAATGAATTTGGGCTGGGCATGGTGGCTCACGCCTGTAATCCCAGTACTTTGGCAGGCTGGGGCAGGCAGATCACCTGAGGTCAGGAGTTTGAGACCAGCCTGGCCAACATGGTGAAACCCCGTTTCTCCTAAAAATACAAAAATTAGCCAGGCATGGTGGTGCACACTTGTAATCCCAGCTATTCCTGGAATCGCCTGAACCCAGGAGGCAGAGGTTGCAGTGAGCTGAGATCACACCACTGCACTCCAGCCTGGGTGACAAAGTGAGACTCCATCTCAAAAAAAAAATTTTATTTTTTTTTTGGATCAGCCTTTAGATATTAAGGTTGGTTGGTAGTTTTGGGTCTTGCCTTTTCAAAGAAATACACTGCCCATGGTTGCTTTGTGCCCCAACTGTGTGCAGATCTATCTCTATCATCTACATTAGGCAGTCAATTTCTTAAGAATGAGGTTTGTATCTTGTCTTTGGATTACCTGTAGTATTAAACACAGCAGCTCAAGAAATATTAATCAGCTTTAATAAGCATAATACCTACTACTGCCGTGAGAACTCCTCTGTAAAGTAATTATTTTACTTTTGACAATTTTTGCCTCTTTAAAATGTTTTAAAATTCAGGCCCATTTCCTCTGTTCTTTCCTCCCTGTCTACCTTCCTTCCATCTGCTTAATGAGTCCCAAGACCACTGAGATTTCTGTTTGCCAACACGGATTCTAGTTCCTCAAGCACCTAGTCATTCCCAATACCAGGTAAAATCAGATACTGAAGGATTGGTTCTGTTTTCTGGAAATGGTTTTACATTGTTTTCAGCTATACCAAACACATAAAGAATATTATTTGCCTTCCCTGACTCTTTTCCAATGCCCTTTAATTTTCTTCCTGTTTCTTAGATTTCTCCCTTACCTGTAAGGCCTGCTAATGGTGCCCATTAGAATGGCTTAAAATTAGCAGTGAGACTAACAGATACAAACAGATTGTTGACCGATTTCATGGGTTAATACTTAAAATCTCAGAAATGTCTGCTTGTGCATATGTTCTCATTTTTTTTTTCAATTTAGAGAAATAGCATTTTGCTAAAAATAGCTGTAATAATAAGATATCCTTCAAAAATGCCTAACGTTCCCAGTTCAATTACATTACCCCTTTTAAATTAAAATATACCTATATAGTTCTGACTCAAATTTTCTAAGAGGTAAAAGAAAAAACATTGAAGTGGCTACTCAGTGTTGACAAGACAAACTTTTATCCTAAGTTTCTGTTTTCAAGGGATTAGACTGGTATATAGGCACTAAAGTAACCCATTTTTCCCAACTCTTTTGAAATTCAAGAGCAAATTCACTGGAGTTCGAAAGTTAGTTTGACTTAAACTGAAGTTATTTTTGTGGTGACGGAAACAGTTTTAAAAACAATCCTTTTGGCTGGGCATGGTGGCTCATGCCTGTAATCCCAGCACTCTGGGAGGCTAAGGCAGGTGAATTATGATGTCAAGAGATCAAGACCATCCTGGCCAACACGGTGAAACCCTGTCTCTACTAAAAATACAAAAATTAGCTGGGCATGGTTGTGCACAGCTACTCAAGGCTAAGGCAGAAGAATCGCTTGAACCCAGGAGGCAGAGGTTGCAGTGAGCTGAGATCGCACCACTGCACTCCAGCCTGGTGACAGAGCGAAACTCTGTCTCAAAAAAACCCACAAACAACAAGAAAAACAACAACAACAAAAATCCTTTTATTATTTCTTTAATTTGAACAAAAAAAAATATTTAACAGTATAGCATGATATAATTTTTCATCACTTATGAGATAAGCTATCATCGCTTGACCTAAATTGATCATTGTAAAAATAATTTTGGATTTCTATTGGCCTTTATTGCCAACTTTTATTTGTTTCATACTTCTTTGCTTCTCTATGTTTTTCTCCCTGAAATATCACTTGTTTTCTTCTGTTTAATTGCATAGTAAGTTCTCGTCCGGAGTTTTCTGTTGAATAAGCAATCCCTCACAGAGAAACCAACACCGCCCACAGCTGGCCCCACAATGGCTCCATGCTGCTAGCATTACAGCTTTTGGAGGATTTGATCACAGTGCCCTTACTGCTATAAACACTGGCGTTATTCATAAAAACGTGCAGAAGGAGGGATTTTCAGCAGGATTTCTTTACCTGTTTTCCCACCACAAACCAGTGACAAATAGAATGGGTCATGAGCTGCTTGGCCTGTAATGCAAACTCACAGCTTGTCAAGTCAATAAAGAGCCCGTCCTCACCTCCCCAGCTGCACAGAGCCTCCAGGGTTAGCTGCAAACACAAGTTGGATATGTCTGCATAAGGAGTTTAACGATCCTCATTATTCAGCTATTGTGTGCAAACATGATGAAACCAGTAATCCAAATTATCAAAGTCTGAATAGCTGGCTCCTAAACTGCACACAAAGTTCATAAATTCCCTCACAATGGCTTACTTATTTACTTCTAAAAGTGAACTGCCATTCTTAAATGGTAACAAAATGATGCCACAGGTAAAAACTTTGCAACCACTTCCATGAATTTTACAGAAGCTTTTGAACAGGGAAGTTCAACATTTGGGAGGAAAATCATTTCAGTGAAAAAACATATTCTTTACTACACAACTTACTTTTCTTCCTCAGATTTCAGTTTTTGATCAGTCTCAGAAATATCGTGTACCTTGAGAAACAGATTCTCACGTTGTATTTTAAGCTAACTCCTCCTCGGCTGGACTCAGTAGCTCATGCCTATAATCCCAGCACTTTGAGAGGCTAAGGTAGGCAGACTGTGTGAGTTCAGGAGTTTGAGACCAGCTTGAGCAACATAGGGAAACCTCATCTCTATAAAAAAATACAAAAAAATGAGCAGAGTGTGGTGGCACGTGCCTAAAGTCCCAGCTACTTAGGAGGCTGAGGTGGGAGGATCGCTTGATGGAGGTTGCAGTGAGCTGACATTGCACTATTGTACTCCAGTCTGGCCGAGACCCAGTCTCAAAAAAATCCCAGAGTGAGACCCTGTCTCAAAAAAAGAAAACAGACACACACAAAAAAACCTAACCCCTCCTCACAACAAATACAAAAAAAAGATCATTGAAATTTTACAATCATATCCATAAAACCTCATATATGGATCAGTGATACACACATATGCATAATCTTCATATTTTTGCTTTCTGATTTTTATGAAAAGTCCCAGAAATACTAAGCCCAAGTGCAGTGGCTGGCCTCCTGGCATTTACACACTGGCAGAGTTCCCTGACAGACTGGACAGGCTGAGCTGGATGGCTGGCAGCACATAGTGAAAATAACCACATGTCACCTCTAAGGGTACGTCATAAAACAGGCTGTGGCTTCTGTGGGGGCACCCAGCTACTCTAGGGAGGATGCTGAAGCTGCCTTATGAGGAGGTCCCTGGGGCCTCCTACCGACAGCTGTGCATGAGCTTGAAGCGGCTTCTCTAGCCTCACAGAAGCTTCTGGATGCTTCTGCCTGTGGTCCCAGTCACCATCTTGAGGACAGACCTGAGCCAGAACCATCCAAATCCCCAACCACAAGAAACTAGGAAGTAATTGATGTTTATTTCTTCAAATCACTAATTTTCAGGGTCAATTATTATGTGGAAATAGAAAATCAACACATCAGGTATTCAGTTTTTCTAACTGAGGTATATAAATAAATATTCAGAAGTTGGAAGAAATTATATTTAGAGTATCAGTCCTTAAGATGCCAAACCGTAACACAGTCATTTCCATATTTCAGATTGGATCAAAAAAACAAATACCCAAAGACAATTATGAGAACCAGTTTTATGTTGATTCTTCAAATCAATCATTATTCCTTATTCTTCTTGATCCTCACAGCTCAAATTTTAGCATTCAGACAATTATAGCACAACTATAAATGGATTTAATTCCTCAAGCAAATGGCTTGCCTCTTGAATATTTACTTCATTTCATAATATGGTTATTTTATCTTGTCATAACCTAAGTACATATCAAGCAGCAAATATTTTATCTTTTAGTGCAGGCATGACCTATTTGAAAGATCAAACAAATTGCATGAAGTAATTAGAGGAAAATATAGCTATTACAGAATCTCCATTTCCAAGGGAGATGCTTACATGATTACACTTCTATTGTCAAATGTTCCAAATCTGTAAAATGCTCTATTTTTTATTTTATTATTATTATTTTTGAGATGGAGTCTTGCTCTGTCCCCCAGGCTGGAGGCAGTGGTGCGATCTCAGCTCACTAGAACCTCCGCCTTCTGGATTCAAGCAATTCTCCTGCCTCAGCCTCCTGAGTAGCTGGGATTACAGGCATGCGTCACCACGCCCAGCTAATTTTTGTATTTTTAGTAGAGACAGGGTTTCATTATGTTGGTCAGGCTGGTCTCGAACTCCTGACTTTGTGATCCGCCTGCCTTGGCCTCACAAAGTGCTGGAATTACAGGCGTGAGTCACTGAGCCCAGCCTGTAAAATACTCTAAAAGGGCACTGATACCCAGGTAAGCAATATATAATCCACATTTCCTCATATTTGCAATGAGATACACTAGAAAGATAACAATAATAAATAAATCAAAACAGCAGCCTACAGGATAAGGAGTGTAAAGGGTATGGGAAAAAGGCATGAAAACAAGACTTCTCTGAATGCATTTTGTTATACAGCTTCCAATTTGGAGTTAGGTAAATGGTCTAAATACTCAGAAAGTTAAGTTTTAGAAAAACTCCCTATGAATCAAAACTAGATGAAATGAATGAACCTCAGTGTACATCAAGCTGATGACATAACCATGCAGAAACAAAAATCCTTTCAAGTGACTTTAGGACAGCATTTTGTCAGCATACCCACAGTGAAATTTATTTTAAGGGCAAATGCTGAAAAAAACCTTAGTCTTTAACTTCATTTAATAATCTTGGTAGTAGTAGTGATAGTGGTACTACTACTTTCAGGCTATTTTATATAATTCTTGTTGAATAAAGCAAATAAATAATTATAATAATGCTCTTAAGACTCAGGATTTCTAATGCGAAAGAAAAGATGTGGCTGGGCGTGGTGGCTCATATTTGTAATCCCAGCAGTTTGGGAGGCTGAGGTGGGAGGATCGCTTGAGCCCAGGAGTTTGAGACTAGCCTGGGCAACATAGCGAGACCTCATCCCTATTTTTTAAATAACACAAATAAATACACAACAGTAATGTTAAATCTGAACCGGAAAATAGTATAAGCTCATTGATTTTTTTTCTTCTTTTCAAACCTACCTATTTCCTATTTCTGTTCCTTGTAAAGGACTAGAATAATGACATCCCAGTGGCAATGGGCATCTCTAGTGCCAAATTATGATTCCTAAACACCATTCATCATCAAAAGGAACTAATGTTTCTGGGAGAAATTGCTAATTCCAGATCTGTGGAAATATACAAGATATACAGGAAATATACAAGATAAACTTGGGAAGTTTTTCTTTTACCAGAAAAGAAAGCTATCAAACACAAATGGGGTTGTGTCAAAATCCAGTAGGCAACATGAAGGAATTGGCATTGGTCAAGATGGTACAATATGAACACGAAAACAAGAGAAAGAGAAAGAAGAAGGGAGGCAAGGGAAGAGGGAAAGTGGGAGAGAGAAGTTGGGGGTAGAGAGAAAGGAGAAAAGAAAAGAAAAGAGAAGGGGAGGGGAGAAGAGAAGAGAAGAGTCCATTTCCTCTTTCCAAAACCCTATGCTCGTCACTGGAGGTAACTATATCAACTCTATCAACTCTTTTCACTGAAGACTGGCAAGTAAAACAAAAAAGAATTGTATATATATCCTGACTCCTGTATGAAGTATATTTCAGGGTAACTGAAGTTCAACTTTATAGATGGTTTTCAGCTAATAAACGTGAAAGGAATGACTGAATTAAAAAATAATTTCCCAATGAAATGAGTCAGTATCACTAAGAATGTGACAATCTGACATTCTGTGCCTACTGATGTAGAGTAATAAGAAGTATATAGCAGCAAAATACACTTTAAGAAAAAAAAATTGAACTTAAATCTACTCAAGTACTTAGGACTAAATGCCAGTTACAGAGACAGAACAATAATTTAAATACCACTACAAGGAAGTAAACAGACAAATCCTGAAAGTGAGATATTCTGAACAAAAGATCTGGTTTCTTCAACAAATCAATTGTATGGCAAAAGGAAGGGGCTGGGCATGGTGGCTCACACCTATAATCTCAGCCCTTTGGGAAGCTGAGGCAGAAGGATTGCTTAAGTCCAGGAGTTTGAGACCATCCTGGGCAACACAGCAAGACCCCATCTCTACAAAAAATAAAAAATTAGCTGGGTGTGGTAGCATGTGCCTGTAGTCACGGCTACTTGGGAGGCTGAAGTGGGAGGATTGCTTGAGCCCAGAAGTTCAAAGCTGCAGTGAGTTATGATCGTGCCACTGCACTCCAGCCTGGGCGACACTCCAGCCTTGGCGACAGAGTAAGATTCCATCCCCCTTCCCCCGAAAAAAAGGAGGAGGGGCGTAGGAGTGTGGATTAGAAATAACAGGTCTAGATTAAAAGTCCTTACGCGGTATGGTTTGGATCCTGGCTAAACTGAAGATATTGTTAAGACAAATAAAGACATCTGAATATGGACTAGGTGTTAAGTAATAACAAGGAAAATGTCTGTATATTTTATGTATGATAACAGCACTGTGTTTATATGAGAAAATAACCATATTTTTAGAGCTGCATGCTGAAGAATATAGAGGTGAAATAATATTAGGTTTTGAATTTGCTTGGAAATGCTTTAGGAATAAAAAGAAAAGGATCAAGTATGGCAACATTTTGATAACTGTTAAATCTATCCAAGTGGCCAGTATATGAAAGTGTATTATTTTATTATTTATTTATTTATTTTTGAGATGGAGTCTTGCTCTGTCACCCAGGCTGCCGCACTGGAGTGCAGTGGTGCAATCTCGGCTCACTGCAACCTCCACCGCCTGGGTTCACAAGATTCTCCAGCCTCAGCCTCCCAAGTAGCTAGGATTACAGATGCACACCACCACACCTGGCTAACTTTTTGTATTTTTAGTGGAGACGGGGTTTCACTGTGTTGGCCAGAGTGGTCTCGAACTCCTGACCACTCTGGCCTCGCCCTCTCAAAGTGCTGGGTTTACAGGCGTGAGCCACTGTGCCCAGCCTATTTTATTCTTTTATGTTTGAAGATATTAATAAAAACTTTTTTAAAAGGTTGGCAATATGCATTCAATACAGAATGATTTAGGATCATTAATCATAAAACTAGGGCACTATGTCAACAGAATATGGAAATTTCTTAGGGGAAAATGTGCATTCATTATTTCACTCGATACATCTTTGCTTTTCTTTTTCTTCTTCATATTTCTCCATTTCTAAATTTTATTTACCCTAAAGGGCTCTACTCAAATTCTACTTTCCCCAAACCTCTTTAGCCCTTCCTAGTTGAGAGTAATCACCTTCAACTTCTTTATAATTTTAAATGTATCTCTTCTAGTCCTTAATACTTCCTACCATCTACAGTGATATTTACTTACGCTCCTGAGAGTATTAACATCTGATTCAAATCACTATTTTCAAGTCTACTACCTTTGACATGGTTACATTATGTATATAATCAAAATCTATGTGTTAAATGCAGATCAACTTTTCAAAAATGTAAATCCTGAGAGTGTTGTCTGGGGTACCTTGAGGGTTCTTTTAAAAACCAAAGTCTCTGGAGTCAGAACTTCTAAAAGATTTTGTGATTTCAGAAAGGCTTTTGCTGCTCTGCAGCAAACAAGGGGGTGCTTTTACTAAGAAAAAGCAAAGCCAAATGAAAGTGAACATCCAACATGGGTGAAACTTTACTTTCAGTAGTCCCTGAGCCTACAGTCTATAGAGGAGGATGGGTCATTATTTTGAAAAAGATGTTTTCACATGAAAATGTTAAAAGTTGTAAGTTGGCCATAAAAGATACACCTTTGCTTTTTATTTTTAGGATCAAATAACATCCCAAGTTATTTCAAAACATTAAAGGTAATAAAATGATATGCAGTGAACTTGAAAAATGAACAAGATTGTGATTAAGATTTGTATCTCATTGAAGGGTTATAAAATTCAGTTATTACTGAAGTCATGCTTGGAAAATCCAACGTTACCACTTCAAAATATATTAAAATTTGAAAAAGCTGCTAGGTCTTACCAAAATCACCATGCTTTACATGAATTCTTATTGTCCTTTGTAAACAGGATGGAAAATATATAATGTCTATATATATTTATTTATAGCATGTGATATAGACACACGCATATACATATATTCATCTGTGTGGGCTAAGAAGTGACTATATATGTTTCTGTATGCACGTGTGTATATAAATCTATACCACACGCCTGACCTTTGTGCTGTCATTCTCCTCTGAGATTGTCTGTTTAATATTACATCTCTGTTAACAAACAAATGATCTTCCAAAATGAGAATAAAGAGGATTTTAACAATTTGTTCGGACAAAAAAATGGTGCAATGGTAACTGTAAAATATAAGATGAAATAAAATAATGTGTTTTTCCATACTGCAAAGATATCCATTAGTTACAAAAAGCATTAATACATTATTTAATGAATAATCATTTGAGTTACTTTAGAATTTAAATTTTTATGAACAAGAAGATTCATTTAAAAAAAGGTGTCCAAGGGCATTTGAAGCAAAACCACACACACACACACACACACACACACACACGCACACGGCTGTGTATATATGTATGTATATATATGTGGGTGTGTATATACATATATATGTATGTATGTATATAAGAAAGCTTCCAAAATTTTCTCTGAGGCAAGAAGGGACTAATGAAATTATTACACTGACTTCAGATTCATACTAAAGTTCATTCTAAAATAGAGAAAAAAAGAAAAGGTCACTGCAGCTCCTAACCTTGAAGGTCTTAATAAAGGGTTGAAGGCATCTGAGAGGCTGTTTTAGGTGCTAGCCCTCTGTCTCTTTGAGGTTCTGCCTCTAACATCCAGGACAGTGGAGAAGGGCTAGAGAAGTTTCCCGTGGCAAGCAGGCAGGGCGCGTCTGCCGTGCAGAGAGCTGTGGGATAAGGGTGCAGAGCAGGGCTCTCTAACGCGCCTCCCGTGCGCCTCTTCCTTCTCGCTCCACTCCCACCCATGTCAACAACACGGGCCCTGCAGAGACCTTTGAACTGATGGGGAATCTTTGAATTGTTTATTTATGTATTGAGAGGGAGTTTCACTCTTGCTGCCCAGGCTGGAGTACAATGGCATGATCTGGGCTCACTGCAACCTCCGCCTCCTGGGTTCAAGTAATTCTCCTGCCTCAGCCTCCGGAGTAGCTGGGATTACAGGAATGTGTCACCATGCCCAGCCAATTTTGTATTTTTTTTTTTTTTTTTAAGTAGAGATGGGATTTCTCCATGTTGGTCAGGCTGGTCTTTAATCCTGACCTCAGGTGATCCACCAGCCTTGGCCTCCCAAAGTGCTGGGATTACAGGTGTGAGCTGACGTGCCCAGCCTGAATTGTTTTAATTTAGATGTAAAGGGAGCACAAATAAGCAGAATAAGCCAAATGCCAGTCTAAAATGCATTTCCTATTTAACAGCCATTTTTCTTCTTTTCATGTATTTTCTTTAAAACTATATAATAACAGTACTTTACAGCACATGCACTGATTTACAGATGTATGCATGCATACTGAAAAATAGGTCATGCTAGCAAGGCAAGAAAAAAGATGTAGAGGTCATTCAAAATTTACCCTGACTGTGTACTTTGAAAGCAGCCTCCATATAAGGCAGAAACAAATTTCCTTGTATTAAATCATAAGCCAAATAAACAAAATGACAAAAAAAATAAAAAGGTAGCCAGACATTCTGCCTTGCTCACTTGGCTTTGATGAGAAAAGACATGGCCGTTTACCACTCACAATTGTAATTTACTCATTCTGTTCATTCCATTCAGAACAAATGATCCTAATGCCATTTATGACTCTCAATGTTCCTCAGTGTTTTAGCGGAACTCACATATCCATATACAGATCAATCGGTTTTTCTCAATTGGGTTCTAACATACATTAGAGATATATTCAAAAAAAGATTAATGTTGAACATTAGCCAGAAGTGCTCTACTAGTCTAAACTAGAAACGAAAACAATCCCTTACAAATATATATGGTTATCTGTACATAACTGGGTCTGTTAGAAAAAATACAATTCTAAAGGGAATTTTAAAGATCTTCTAATTATAACAAACTTTAGAAAACTATTATACTCAAGATGCACAGTTATAAAAAATAGAACCAGATAAGTATATGATACCACAGACAGAGTTCAAATACACATATCAGGAACATTATGCTTTAATCTTTGGACGATGGCCCAGTACCAGTCACCATCTCATTTTTACCTAACAAACTTTCTCTGCATCTGGAGTCAAAGGATTTTATACCAAATGCTGGGATACTGTTAAAGAAATGCTGAAGCTTATGATTCAGCATGGGAAATACTGGTAGATCAGAATCTCCAGAAACTAGGATGTTAGCTTTTAAATATACCCATACAGTAAGGTAACACAAATTTTGTAATTTCGATCAAAAAAATTTTTAGTATCTACGATGCATACAGCACCGTGTGGGAAAACTCCAAAGTTTTCCTTCGAAAAGCTTGCTAATGTTACCAATGACTTACATATTTGAAACTCCAAACCAAACAATATTACATTTGACTATGCAGCATCACAATACTTAAAAACATATTTTTGGGCTAGGCGTGGTGGCTCATGCCTGTAATCCCAGCACTTTGGGAGGCCGAGGCAGGTGGATCACGAGGTCAGGACATTGAGACCAACCTAGCCACACAACCCCACAACCCCATCTCTACTAAAATCCTAAAAATTAGCTGGGTGTGGTGGCATTCTCTTGTAGTCCCAGCTATCCTGTAGTCCTCAGCTACCGGGAGGCTGAGGCAGGGGAATTGCTTGAACCTGGGAGGCGGAGGTTGCAGTGAGCCGAGATCACCATTGCACACCAGCCTGGCGACAGAGTAAGACTCCATCTCAAACAAACAAACAAAAACATATTTCATAGGAAATTTAAAACAGCAACACAATTTATGGAAGGAACGATTCACAAATAAATAATGCATATAGATGTTTCTTAGCACCACGAAATAAATAAATAAATAAATAAATATATATATATATATATATATATATATATATATATATATATATAAAGCCAACGGCCTCTAGCATTCAGCATGCCAGAAGGTCCAGGCTCGGGATGTCTGCTGGGATTGCCTGGTTCTGTGTAGCACATATTTGCCCTGCCCCTGCCTTCAGCCCTCTCTCCTTTCCCTTTTCTGTCCATAGGGTCTGAGTGGGCTTTATCCTACCTCTACTTCCAAGCGGCACACATGCGCCCCGCCAGTCAGAGCCACCGTGTCTCCGCGGGCACAGTGATTGATTGAGGCTGGTCACATGATCTCAGCCAGGCCACTGAGAACTTGTTCCTGGGACTTTGGGGCCCATTTCCTCCGGGTTAAAATCTTGGTAGATCATGTGCTTGAATTTACAATAGACCATCTCTGCCACCACTTCGGGCAAAGCTGAGTCTGATAAAATATATTTTACAAAACACCGGGAAATAATCTGTATGATGCCTAAAAAGCAGGCAACAAATAGGTCACATATTTTTTTTAACAGGCAAAATTTTTACTGTGGTATTTATATAAAAATAAACTTTTAAGTGCAAAGTACAAACAATGTATCATTTTACACAAGGATTTATAATACTTATTACCAAAAAAGAGGAGTACTATAAAAAAAATTCCTACTTGATAATCTTGATTTTTTTTTTTTTTTTTTTTTTTTTGAGACAGTCTCACTCTGTTGTCCAGGCTGGAGTGCAGTGGTGATCACAGATCACTGTAGCCTCAAACTCCTGGGCTCAAGTGATCCTTCTTCCTCAGCCTTCCAAATGGCTGGGACTACAGGTGCACATCATCAGGTCTGGCTTTTTTGTTTTGTTTTTTGAGACACGGTCTCGCTCTGTCAACCAGGTCTGAAGTGCAGTGCTGTGATCTTGGCTCACTGAAACCTCCACCTCTTGGGTTCAAGCGTTTTTCCTGACTCAACCTCCTGAGTAGCTGGGATTACAGGTACGAACCACCACACCAGGCTAATTTTTGTATTTTTAGTAGAGAAGGGGTTTCACCACATTGGCCAGGCTGGTCTCGAACTCCTGACCTCAACTGGTCTGCTTGCCTCAGCCTCCCAAGTTGCTGGGATCACAGGGTGAGCCACCATGCCCGGCCCCAGCTAACTTAATATTTTGTGGAGACACGGTCTGGCTATGTCATCCAAACTAGTCTCAAACACCTGGCCTCAAACGATCCTCCCACAGCGCTGATACTATAGGCATGAGCCACCATCAGCCCTGAGAACCCTGATTTAATAGCAGCAACAACATCAAATATATTGGCCTTAAACACTGTTTTTAAACATCGGTTACTTATAAACATGAATAAATTCATAATATTTCCCAGGTTCCTTCACAGATGAATTTTGTATATGTATTCCAAAGCACAAACACTGTCACAGAGGAAACACTTCTCTGTAGTATTATGTTTACATGAGTAAAGCGCTTAATGAAGAAAAACTCACCAGAGATGGAGCCAGCACCAAGGACCTACAGATTTCAGAAGAGACCTGGGAATTGCCTGAATCAGTATGTTAACTATTCTTCAACCAACAGCTTCCCCCAAAGAAGAAAGGATTTCCATAAAATGAACTCACAGGTCCATGAGGGAGAAGAATAGATCTAGCTTTTCATGTAAAATCACTGGTAGTTGCCTAGAGTCTTGTATAATTTTAGAACCATCAGATTTCACTAATTCTTCTTAAATATACGGTCATTTCATTCTCACGTACTGCTGGTGAAAATTTGATTGGTACAGCCTTTTGGAAGATAATTAGGCATAATAATCTCTTAAACATTTGAAATGTTTACATTCTTTGACCTAGTAACATTTGAAAAAACAAAAAAATCTGTATAAGAAGATGTTGTTTCTTTATCTGTTATGCAGTGGCATGACCATGACTCAGCTGCAGCCTTGACTTCCCGGCCTCAAGTGATCTTCCCGCCTCAGTCTCCTGAGTACTTGGGACTAAAGGCGCATGCCACCATGCCGGGCTAATTTTTCTATTTTTTGTAGAGACAGGGTCTCGCCATGTTGTCCAGGCTGGTCTTGAACTCCTGGGCTCAAGTGATTGGTTTGCCTTGGCCTTCTAAAGTGCTAGGATTATAGGCATGAGTCACCACATCCAGCCTCTAATTTGTTTTTATAAAAATTGCTGAAATACCCACGGGACAGTCAGCAGTGATTAACTCAGGGAAGGGTGAGATTAGGGGGAAACTTTTGCTTTCTAGGTTACATATTTTGAAGCAGTTATTCTGTTCTGTGAAGGCCTATTATGTCCTGATCAGAGTTTTAAGTGTCTGTTTCTCAGATCTTCTTATGTAATCTTCATTTATTAAAATCCTAGCTACATAACCTTTTTTCCCATTTCTTAGCTGAAGGTATCTTTGCTTGTGGTGAGTTACGGATCCCTGTGAATAAGGATACAGACTTCTTCCTCTCATCCGCTACTACTGATCTGACCATTTGTGTCTAGACAAGGAGGAGAGAGCCAAGCTTGATGACGCTGAGTGGAAGTTAAAAGATGCTGAGAGTTCAAGTGAATATGAAAGGAGACTTCTAAGACAAGGCCTTTCTCTTCCCTTGGTTTTGTTCAGTTTGGGAAATTTCTGGAGCTAAGAAGACATTTATCTTTGTTTGCAGAACATCCAGTCTGATACTATAATATAATGAAAATCCCCCAATTCTATTAAATCAGATAGTTTTTGCCTTCATTCAAGTTACCCTAATGCTCGAAATAGCTTGAAAATGGAGGCACTGCTCTCATCATCAACATAAAGGAAACATAAGGAGAAGAACCACACTGGGGGAAATAATGCTGAGTTCAATTTTGGAAATGCTATTTTTGAGGTGCTGCTGGTTCACCCAGGCAGAACTTTCTAGTAACTGGGCAGATTAGTCTGAATCTTGGGGGAGAAATCTGAGTTGGTAATAAAGAAATGGCAATCACCATTGCATAACAAACCTAAAGAGAAAATGAGAACATTTACAAAGAAGAAACAGAGTTAACGTACCAAGGGCAAGAAGAAAAGCAGGGAAAGCAAAAGGAGTCCATAAAAGAAAAACAAAAGGAATCAATGGTAAGAGGGAATGAGAGGGTGGGCACAGGGGTTCACGCCTGTAATCCCAGCACTTTGGGAGGCCAAGGCGGGCGGATCACCTGAGGTCAGGAGTTCGAGACCAGTCTGGCCAACAAGGCGAAACCCTGTCTCTACTAAAAATACAAAAATTAGCCGGCCGTGGTGGTGGGTGCCTGTAGCCCCAGCTACTCAGGAGGCCAAGGCAGGAGAATCGCTTAAACCTGGGCGACAGAGGCTGCAGTGAGCCAAGATCGCACCATTGCACTCCAGCCTGGGTGACAGAGCGAGACTCGGTCTCAAACAACAACAACAACAACAACAACAACACACAAAAAGAGAGAGTGAAAGACTGAGTCTGGCCTAGTGTCATGACAATCAAAGGAACAGAAAGTTTCTGAAAGGGCTTAGGAGACAGTGTCCAAACAGCAAAGAGGGTTTGTACAATAAGAGCTGCTGCATGTACTCTGGATCTGGGAATTGAGAAGCATCTAATGATCTTAACGAGAAGCTGCAGAGAAGTTTCTAGGGCAGAAACCAGAAAGCAGAGGATTTAGGAGCGAAAAACTGGAAGAAAGTACAACTAAAGAATACATTTTGAGAAGCAGAATGAAAAGCAGACATTACATAGCCGCCTTCTCACATGGCAGAAGGCTGATGAAGGTGAGGAGGGTTAGGGCAGGAGAATGAACGGCTGGACAAAAATGAGAAAAAAGAAGAGGAAGACACAGAGGAGAGGAGCTAACACAGGGATTGAACTTCCAGCCGGGTCAGGAAAGGTGGGAATGGAGGCAGCAGCTGAGGAGGGCTGACCTTAGACACACGCTCTTTCCTAGAGCCTAGATGACAAGCCACGGGGATATGACGGGTTTGGAACCCAAAAGACAAGTCCAGTCAGCCAGGGTAATGTGGCAAGGCAGTTCCACGTGCTGAGACTTGTGGCCACCACATTAAAAAAGGCTGCACATATTCTAAATGATAGCAGTCCTGCAGTGACATGACTCTGTAAGCTACACAGGCAGGTGTGGGAGAAGAAAAGGAAGGTTGCGCCATGCAGTGCATTCTTTATGTAAGTATCTGAATATAGTATAGGCTCATAACATAACAGGAAGTAACAGAATGCAAAGGATTGAAATGCTCCATGTTGTTGGTAATAAGAGTGCCTAAGTGTTTCCATCTGGAGGAACATATTCTTTTTTTTAATGCCAGAAGTGTGAGTAGTTTGATCTTTAGGAGAAATTATAATCAGATACTATCCAAAAGGTTTCCATGATATAGCTAAATTATCTCTGCCTGTCACAGGTTAAGGAACATTTAAATTCTGAAAGTTCACATCAGCTTTTTCTAGATAATGAATCTTAAGTACCTTCCTATATTCACTCAATTAGTGATCATGGACCTTGATAACACTGTGGAGAGAAAGTTTCCAACTATCATTCAAATCATATCTAAAAAGGTGGTCATAAATATTTTAAAACCTAAGTGAACTAATAAGACCTGGACCCATTAAGGATAAGATCTTTTACAACAAATTAAATAAAACAATTTATTGAAGTCTGGACTCAAGATAAGCTAGATTTACTAGCTGACCTTTTATTCATTTAAAGAACAAAATTAGCTCTAATTGCATTAGAATGGAATCCAGTAAATTTTCCTGAGTCTTCTAATGTGGCATCTATGTAAGAACTGCTGTAATTGTTTACAAGTAAGATGGAAATGCTTTGATTATAATCTCTCCACTTGTTTTACTGTGTAGTAAAAGTATTTCTGAAAACCTAAAGCCACTTTCTCTGACAGTTTACTATTTTTTTCTAGTAAACCTATTGCATCTTTGGTGTTAATGAATAAACAGTATTGTGCTGGGGTAAAAGTTACATTTAGAGACTTTGTCATTATTCTAGGCAGTAAAAATAAGACAGTAACACAAGGAAGTCAAAAAGCCCTTTTCTGGAAAAATCAGAAAAGGGATGAAGACCTGAATAAGACCACTTTGCTTCCTCTTGGATGTGGCCTGGAATGATAACTGAGATGCATGGGTTAGGGACTGCTGAATTTATAAGTGCAGTGAGGTAGCAAGAATGACGTATAAAACCCACAACCTTTGCTGCAGTGGTTCAGCAGCTAGGAAATTTCACTGGTAATTTAGTGTCTTTCCCTAGCATTAAAAAAACGTCATTTGAAAATTTTAAATACAGTCATTTGAAAATGTTAAATGTCCCTTATGAACTTTACCACAATCATACTTAAAATTCTTTTTTTGTCATTGTTATTTTGCTATTTATTTATTTGAGACAGGGTCTTACTCTATCTGCCAGGCTGGAGTGCAGCAGCACAATGCCAACTCCCTGAACTCCCGGGCTCAAGCAATCCTCCCACCTCAGCCTCCCGCGTAGTTGGGAGTACAGGTGCGCATCACCACGTCCAGCGCGTGATGTTTAGCTTTTAATGTAGGCAAAATACCTATGAAATGTTTCAGTTTCAGCAGCAAGTTAACCAGGGAAAAATAAAACTACCAACATTCTTTAATCTTTTTTTGTATGCGTATTTTTTTTAATCAAAAGCAGACAGTTTTATTAGGAGGGAAACATTAAAAACAGAAAAGCAAAAGGCCTTCCAAGCCTGGCAGGATGACGTTCTGGAATGCTCCCAAACTTTACATCTAAAGTATCCTTTTGTACACCAACTAGGTTCTTTGCCTTGCCTCCCCAGCACATTTTTATAAAAATGCAAAACTGACTGCCTTTTTCTAACTAAAATAAAACATATCCATTGCCTTTGCCTGCCTCTCGCCCCTTATTCTGGTGTGAGCCCTCCTTTCCTTCAGGAACCTACCACTTCCCCTTTAGACGGGGCAGCCTCCCTACCATGGGGGCTGCTGAAGCTAAGCCCTTCATGGGGACTGATACTGGAGGCCCGGGAAGTGGGGCTTCGCCAGGGACTGTGAGCACCAAGAATCACATCGGCCTAAGTGGCCGGGACCACCTCTGCTCCCGAGGAGGCCAGATGAGGAGAGCAGGCAGGGCCCTAGGATACTCAGTGAGCCTGCAGGCGGCCCCACTCAAGTCACATGCACCCCTACTGTTTTTCCGTCTAAGCTGGTTTGATTTGGGTTTCTGTTACTTGCCACCAAGAGACTGGATTAACACAGCACTGAAAAGGAAATACGAGTGTTTCCACTAGAGATGAAGAGGCGCTTAAGAGCTGTCAGCACTGGGCTGTTCTTTCAGGATTCCCTCTTGGAAGTGTGGGAAAGTCAACGAAAAATGCCTTTGGGTCACCTATAAAAACTGCTGTGGAAGACTCTGTCCTTGTCATCTGCTCCCACATGGAAGTTAATTTTTAAATTTAGTGCCTTGAAAACTTGTCTCTCTTGAGAAACTGAGACATCTTCCTTTATTAAAAAAAATGTACTTCAGCTGAGCACGATAGCTCATGCCTGTAATCCCAGCATTTTGGGAGGCTGAAGCAAGCAGATCACCCGAAGTTAGGAGTTTGAGACCAGTCTGGGCAACATGGTGAAAGCCCATCTCTACTAAAAATACAAAACATTAGCCAGGTGTGGTGGCACATGCCTATAATTCCAGCTACTCAGGAGACTGAGGCAAGAGAATCACTTGAACCCGGGAGGTGGAAGTTGCAGTGAGCTGAGATTGCACCACTGCACTTCAGCATGGGCAACGGGGTGAGGGAGGCTCTGTCTCAAAAAATAAAAAATTAAAAATTAAAAAAATTAATAAAAATTATAATTAATAAAAATAAAATTAATTAATTTTAAAAATGTATTTCACACTTTTTGCCCTTACTGCTGGGAAGGCATGATCATATTTGACATACTATCATTTGCTCATTTTTTCTTCCCTTGATCTTAGGGAAGAAGATCTATTTCTATTTCCGACTGTACTATATATACTCTTTACTTTCCACTAAATTTGTTTAGACTGGAAAAAAAATTATATATGAATAAAAACCTCAAGTATACAAAGGAAAATTCAGGAAGTAGGATAAAAACCATTTGATATTATTTTTCTTTCTTTTTTTTTCCATAGACAAAATCATATCCAGAGCTTTAGATATTATTTAAGGAATTTTTACCTAAAATACAGCTACAAGTTTCACTCTGTTGACTGTCATTTGGCTAAATCCAGCTATATTTTAAAATATAAAATGTTTATTTTCCTTAAAAATATTTTAAATGACTATTTTTGTGACTGGCCATGATTACTCTCTACTTCTATTGTCAGAAAGCATTAACTGGAAAAGTTTAGATCATTCAAAGACAAGTGTCTATTAATATTGTTTTTAAAGATGATTACCAAACAAAGCTTTAGCTCTCATTTTCATTGTACGTAGAAAAAATTCAGACATTACAACTATTAAAAACATCACATTTTCAGCACTTCCATTAGGATGAGGACTGATAAATGATGAAGTCACTGAATTGTAAGAGATCAATCCACTTGCCACTGGAAAGCAAAATGTCAGCAGAAAGAAAACTCTAATGCCAGAGATAAAGTGGTTCCTGAAAAATATCTTGACATAATTTGCATATTTTGCAAAAGGAGTTATATTTGTTAAACAGAATATCTACTATGAACTCTCAAGGGGAATTTAGAATTACCATTGGTAACAATATTGTTCTCCAAAAGGCATCTCAAATGTTCCTGTATCACCTGATCAAATATATTATGAGATATTAATTAGAGAAAACATGACCAAGCTTGATGGGATGTCTGGAGGGGCCCAACCAGTCACCTCTTCTCTGGCACTTGCTGATAAAGGCAGGAGTGTTCTGAGAGCAGGAGGAGGAGATGTTGCTCACAACGGACCTGGGCAGAGGGACCCCTTGCCTGAGGGCAAGGGTGGGTGAGTAGATGGAAGAGGGTGGAGGTTTCCTCTTTAGTCCTTGGGGGAAGACAGCAGCAAAAGAGACATTTGAGGAATTTGAGGGGAAGAATGCTTATTCCGCTACCCTGCATTCATCCCAAAATCTTTATGCAAATTTATATTATATTTTTTCTTAATACTTTATCAATGTGTCACCTCTTTTCACAAAGGTGAAACTGAATTTGAGCTTTATAGAAGAGGTGCAGGCCCTATTCTGCCACTTGTTTCCTGACAATTCCATCCAAACAGTCCCTGTCCCTAAAATCCATCGCATTACCTTGCTCCTATTGTCTTGACAGAAACGAGTAAAAGGATGAATGCTGTAAGTTAGCCAACTCTACCTACACTTGCTCAAAATGACCAAACTCAATACATAGTAAGATGGGGAGGACAAATAACCCGGTGCCCCCTTTGCTGCTTGCCCTGCCCTCCATGGTGGCCGCCGCACTTACCTTGCCCCCAGCCCCAAGTCCAGGTGGGACCTCAGGATCCCGTCAACAGAGTTCCAGAGGCAAGCTGAAACTTACTTGCTATCCCAGCATCAAGGCAAGGCTTCTGCTAGGCTGGCCCAAATCTTTCAGCAATTCATCTAAATATGTTGTTTCTAGGTGTTGACACTGTAATTTCAGGGTTAAGGTTTTGGTTTTATCTTCAACATAGACTATGGGGAACACTGGACACCCATTAGTGGAAGACCTGTTAAAGGAATCTGAGTCCTTGGAAAGTCATCTTGAATTTTAACACTATCAGGAGGAGGTCCTGGACTCACCATAGACTCCTTTAGAATACAGTTTCCAGGAATGTGAAATCAAGAGAAAAACAAGTTATTCCTGTCTTGCTTCAAGGAACAATAATGAGAACAGAGGAAACAATCCAAGCTCAAAGTACTTTTCTGGATCAAGGGCAGAAGACATAACTGCTTTATTTAAGACTCAGATTAAATATTGTCTTAAATATCTTCCAACGGGTATAATTTGAACCCTGTAAAGCTTTTTCATTTCTCCTAATTTCAAAAGATGATTCTGCCTGTTCTTCAGCAATAAATACCCCTTTGGACTATTCAAACTCCCCCTTTTGAATCCCAGTCTGCTCATTAATTTCACTTCAAAAGAGTATTATTCCCCCGCCCCAGGTGTGTGGAAACTGGGTAACCACAGGCACATTGACAGGAATCTGTCACCTCCTTCTCCATTATCACTGTGGACTAAGCCATGTACCATCCGACAAACACGGAAGATCACTGAAATTTGAAATGTTCTATAATTTTCATGTGTCCTAATACATTCTTCTTTTAATTTCTTTCAGCCACCAAGAAATATAAAACACATTCTTAGCTTGCAGGTCACAGAAAACAGGCAGTGGCCTGGATTTGGCCCATGGGCCATCATTTGCTGACCTCTGATTTAGAAGCTTCCTCTCACCACCCCTGCCCCACAAAAAGCACTTTACTGAATAAGTCTTTACATAAAATTCTATTGCTATGTGACTTAGTCCTCTTTCTTTCTCACTCTATTTAAATTTAAAACGTAATCTATTTCACTTCATTTATCTCTTCGTTCATTTTAAGGATTTTCTTGCATCTGCCTTTGGTCAAATGATTAATCCTTCACATAACATGGGGGTCTTACCTACATATCTGAAAGTTTACATGATATATAATATGCTTTCAAGGGCAATTTGTCTAGAATACCTGGGTATTATAATTTCCCGGATACTGGACATTTTGTTCCAGACAAATGGGATTTATTTCTCACATCTTTCAATATCTCAGGTGTATGAGTGGTTTATTGAGAGGGGACAGTACAATAAATAGTCAATAGAATGAATAAAAGATGCTTAAGGGTAGGTGAGTTGAATATAACTATCAATGCCTTTTATTTTTTATTTTTAGAGATAGGGTCTTGCTCTGTTGCCCAGGCTGGAGTTCAGTGGAATGATCATAGCTCACTGTAGCCTTGAACTCTTGGGCTCAAGTGATCTTCCTGCCTCAGCCTCCCAAGTAACTGGGACTACCAGCATGGCCCACAACAACTGGCTTTTGAATGCCTTTTAACCTTAGTTAGCAGGCCAAACTTCTGTGTGGGAGTCAAGATTAAGTAATGCTGAGCTACTGAGAAATGGGAATAACTATGAACGGCAGGAGAAAAATACTTGTTGAATGATGAATAACAACATCTTCCTCTTAGAGAAATGAGACCAAATGCAGAATTTGCATGGAGAAGGAAGAGTTACTTTGGTTGGGTCTTCTCTGAGCTCTGCTGTTTAAGGGATGAGGACATTATTCAAACTTCTGTCGGTAAGACAGGGGTACTAGGTATCCCAGGTATCTGGTTTAAAAAGCACTGAATCCACAGTATTTTTGTTGCATTTCCTAGGTCTCTACTGGCACAACCAAAAAGAGTAATGTAGAAATTATCCAGAAAATATAGGTGAGAAAAACAGAAGCCATCTGGATTTTCTCCTTTAAATTTTCAGAGGCATACACACTCTCCTGGAAAACAAAGTTGCCTCTCTGCTCACATTCCTCAGAATCATGCTGGACTTTTTCTTTACACCACACATGGAATTGATAGAAGCAACAGTATCGATACACGTAACTTTTAAGATGAAATGAACCACTGAAAATACAAACCAAATTTTCTGTCCTCTATCTACTAAATAAAGTCATGCCTCCTACTCTCACTTCTATGGCTAAAATTGAATGTAAAAGGAATGCCTTGTAAGCCTATTTTCAACACAGTATTTGATTGCAATGCAAACTGCATTTTCAGGCTTAATGGGAAAAAATAAGGTTGCAGTATTTTTATCTTGTGTATTTTATTTAAATGATGCACAATATGCTTTTGGAACAAGGAGAATTATTTTCAACGTGAGTTAAAAACAAAAAAACCCGCAATGTTTCATTACCTTAATAGGATCAGGTAAGAGCATTGTAGGCCTTAATGCTTCCCCAAAAAATAAATAAAAGAAAAATATCCAACAGATTAAACATAAAGACCAGTGGGTTGATATGATGATTCCATGGAAATTAAGACGAATAAACAGAAAACGTGGGGTTTACATTTCTAGTGCTCTCTTAAAAAAAAGAGTGAACTAAGACATCAGTTGCGACTATTACGTAGTGTCTCTCCAAGCCTTTGGCGTATCTTTGCTTTACAGGTACAGAATAAAACCATGTGCCATCTGAGCAAAAAGAGAATCTTTGTTCTTCGTCATTGTGATAGATACTATGTACTTGAGAAAGTGTAACACTGCATCCACCTGGGTGTAATGTGGCAGTGAGTCCATTCAGTACAGTTTCTTATTTTTCAAATAAACTGGGACCTTAAACACTATCCAGAAATAATGTCAGGCACTAGTCTTTAAAAAAGAACAAGAACAAGAAAAAACAATCCTCTATGTTAAATAAAGTGAAAAGCATTTACTCTGTGGAAGAAACCAATAAAAACTTGAAAACGAAGAGTTGTAAAAACAAAGCTTGACCCTGCATGTTCATACCTGGGAGAAGCTTGTGGAGTTGTAAGTCCATTAGGAAAGGGTAGAGAAGGTTAAGTTTCATTTGTTTCACTCTGATTCAAAACGTTTATACTTACATCTTGTCTTGGCCAGCACCGACTCGGAGAGTTAATCTGGGGATAACTGGACTCGGGGCCAGAGCGACTGGTTCCACTTTTATCTGTGGAAGTTAGCACGTTACAGTTCAATATGGTTTTTCCAACAAAAGTACCTCCTATCACTTCTCCTACTCTCTCGCTCCCACAAACTGAGTAAAAAGTTGCAGCTTTAAATATGGCTAAAATCCTAGACATGAAGACAATCCAGGCCATTCTGTGTTTTTGTTTTTCAACAACTGAAGGCTACCTGGCATCGTGAGAAAGTCTACAAACTTTAATCACATTATGTAAATATGGTAGTTATTTCTATTCATTTGGGTTAATTTTTGGATTTAATTACATTTTTAGAATTTCTAAACAAAAATTGTAATCTAGATCGTTTTTGGTGGAGCATTTAAATAATCACCAGACTTAACAAACAGAAAAAACTGCAATGATGTCTTCTCTGTAAGATAAAAGCATCTGTTTATGGAACTTGACAAACATTAAACTCATCTTAAGTCTGCATTGTCAAATGAGAAAGCTGAATTACTAGGTGTAACTGTAGCATTAAACTGTTGCATTTTTGGCTAGAGGTACTACAATCTGAAATGCTGTAAAAGAAAACAAAAACGGGACAGGTGCAGTGGCTCACACCTGTAATCTCAGTATTTTGGGAGGCCGAGGCAGGCAGATCACAAGGTCAGGAGTTTGAGACCAGTCTGGCCAACATGGTGAAACCCTGTCTCTACTAAAAATACAAAAGTTAGCCCAATACAGTGGCACGTGCCTGTAATCCCAGCTATTCTGGAGGCTGAGGCAGGAGAATCACTTGAACTCAGGAGGTGGAGGTTGCAGTGAGCCTAGATTGTACCATTGCACACCAGCCTGGGCGACAGAGCAAAACTCTGTATCAAAACAACACACACACACACACACACACACTCACACACACACACACCTTTCTTTCGGAAATGATTTGTGGTGAAGGCAATGGCTGCTGAATAAGGTGAAGACCTCACAAATATCTGACCTGTTAGTCAGAAAAGAACACAGAAACTAAGTCTGATGTTAAAGGGTCTCTTCAGAATTTTCAATTTGCAGATCATATAATCCACATTTTGAACTAACAAACTAAACAAAAGCTCTGCATTTCCAAATGACTGTCTGTCTCAGAGTTTTTCAGTGGGGGTTGGGGTAGGATTGGTATTTTTGGTGGGATGGTTCTTTGCTGTAAGGAACTGTCCCAAGCACATGCCAGTAGTTCACTGTTAGTTACCGACCAATGGTTGCCAACCATTAATTTATGTATTTCCAGCTCAAGAATTAAATTATAATAGAACCATGTAATGGTTCTAAAGGGGAATGAATATAGAAAATAATGAGCAACATATCATAAAGTTAATATAGTACATGTATATCAAATCTGTTATTTTATCCTATGTATTTACATGTCTCTTCCTAGAGTTGTTTTTTAAATCCTCCAGCCCATCAAAATCTACGGCTTCAACCACGCTCTTGCACAGGGCCTGGCATGCAGGAGACACCCAGCAGACATTTGTTGAATTATCAGCTTACCTTGCCCCAACTCTCTTGCCTCTTAGTTATTCCACCATACATCCAGGAACAACCTAAAACCATCCCCCAGGGCACTGAGTAATACCAAAAGAAACTTTTAAGAATCCAATTTCATCTATGCCTCCAATACTAGCTGTTTACCAGCTAACCCAGCTAAGGGCAGAGACCATGCGCGTTTTGTTTACTGCTATGCTTCTAGTGCCTGTCTCAGCATCTGACACTAGAAGTCTTAAGATACGTGTAAAGCATGAATACGAAGCAATGATTTCAATCTTTACCACTGTCAAGACCCTTCCCATAACCTCCTTTCCCCTTCCACACATCCAGCTCCACAGGAAACACTAAGGCCACCAGTATGGAAGGAGAGCTCCTTCAATTCCCTACAAACTTCTCTGCGCCCATGATTACACTAGCATCTGTCTCCTGCTGTCTTCTAAAGAAGCTTGCTCCATCTCTGCTTATTTACTTACAGTATCTTCAGTCTCTCTGTTCCACTAATTATTTTCATCTCACTTTTAAATGTGCTCCACTCTACTCTTAAACATTTTCTTACCTTCTCTTCAATCTCTAGCTAACAACTTCTCACGCATTTCGATGTTAACTTCAT
Organism: Cacajao melanocephalus; assembly: GCA_963573385.1. Taxonomy (NCBI): domain Eukaryota; kingdom Metazoa; phylum Chordata; class Mammalia; order Primates; family Pitheciidae; genus Cacajao; species Cacajao melanocephalus. The sequence continues at coordinate 22,048 of CAUYLG010033144.1, read as the reverse complement.
TGTCTGTTTTCTCACTTCTTCACTCCTTAACCCTTGCCAACTGCCTCATGTCCCCGCGTGCTTTTCCATTATAGTCTTCTATGCTCCTTCCTTCTCCTTTAAAAGTCGTCTGCTTTCCCCGACCTTAGTTGGCCCTCTCCCCTTGTCATGCTACAATTTCCTTAGTGATCTCATCTCTGCCTGTGGTTTCAACTGTAACTCTAAAATATGTCTTCAAGATCTCTGGACACTAAAGCCAAAATATGAAGTTGCCTATTAAACATTTTCAACAAATGTCCTGTAAGTATTTAATGTCATCACACTCAAATCTTATCATCTTCCCCACAAAACCACTCCTGCCCCCCTAGCCAGACTCACTCTTAGCTGATGTCTCCTTCATTTACCTGGTCTTGCAGACAGTATGATCCAGGATCAAGGGTCATGTCATGAGGAAAATGGGTGGTGGGTGGAGCAAGGCCCAGGCATAACTAGAGTTTGTGTTCAAGTCATTCATATACATATATATATATATATATATTTTTTTTTTTTTTTTTTTTTTTTTTTCCCCAGACAGAGTCTTGCTCTGTCGCCCAGGCTAGAATTCAGTGGCATGATCTTGGCTCACCAAAACCTCCGCCTCCAAGGTTTAAGCGATTCTCTTGCCTCAGCCTCTTTAATAGCTGGGATTACAGTCTCACGCCACCATGCCCGGCTGATTTTTTGTATTTGTATTAGAGACGGGGATTCACCAGGCTGGCCAGGATGTTCTTGAACACTAACCTCATGATCCACCCGCCTTGGCCTCCCCAAAGTGCTGGGATAACAGGTGTGAGCAACCATGCCTGGCCGTATCCAATTTTTTTAATGAAGAGTTTTATATCTAACAAATCTGAAAACAAATGGTCCAGTCTTTATTTTATGAACTATTTCAGACTTCCTCATCTTTCTGTGTTATCTGTGGAATAAACAAATATAACAAAAATAAACAAACATTTATAAGCTACCTATAATTTGCCAGGCATTGTTCTTGGTTATATTCCAGATGTGCTCATTGAGGTTTTTAAAAAAACAAACATGTAGGGTAGATAGTGTGTGTTTCATTTTACAGGTGAAGTGATCATATATGGAGCAACCATTTTTCCTTCCCTTTCCATCTTCCTTTTCTGTTCTAAAGTCACACAAATAGCACAATTGAGACTGGATGCAGACTTCTTGATTCAGAGAATGAAAAATTATATGAAGTTCTTATATTCTTCAACTCTAAAAATTTTAGGGTCACACATCCATCAGTGATGAGGTATTAGAAGTAGTATTTCCTATTTTTTCAGCGAACGCCACTAGCATGTAAGCATTCGGATAACTGTTTCTTAAGCTCTAATTAAAAATAAAGCTGTTTGACCTACCTTTAAAAAAATTCTGCTCTACTATTATTTAATTGTGTGTTTGGCCCATTTCTATTACCATAACACCCAATAATGATAACTTACACTTGTGCAGCACTTGGTGAAATGTGTCCTATTTAAATTACCCAACTCTTTAACTTGAGGAGATAACAACAACAACAAAAATTATCCAACTCGATTTTCACAACTCTATAGGGTAGGTGTGGATGGTGTTATTATTCCCATGTAAGAGCTCAGAAAGAGTCAGTGTTTTGCCCAGAGTTACAAAGTTAGTAAGTAAATGGCCTAAATCCAGGTCTTCTGACACCAAACTCATCCCCTGCTCACCATACTGCTCCTTGACTCTTTGGCACACATTTTAAGTCCTTTTTCTGGTAATGCTGAAGGCTTACACGGAGCTATTCCCTTTATTTGTCAATATCTCTTAAGATAAATGATACATATCTGTGAGATGGTTAGGGTTAGTTGTAAAACTTTTTTTTCTATATGGAAGGTTAACTAGCTTTATATCGAAATGGAGATTAACCTTGGCCTCACCTTCACTCAACTAAACTAGCTGGGTTTTTGACGCTGTCTTAAATGGCTCAGCCGGACAAAGGAATTAAGACATGATCTATTTATTACCTACTATTAAAAAAACTAAATGATACAGTATGTAAAAATTAAGTAAATAAAAGTGGACACACGTAAGTTAGATTTAAAATGGTATGAATGTGCCCTGAAGGCAACAGGTATTCAGTCAACTGGTTGAATGAATGAATGATTCACAATCTGATATCTTGGCTCAAGGTTTCATCTGTAATTATGGTGGTTGTATCACCTAAACACAGATGTCTCTGACAGGAAAAGAGGGAGCTACTGGTTATCCCACATAACTGGGATTGTCCCAGGCAAACCAGGATATGAGGTAACCCTACCTAAAAACTACTTAAAGACTTTTATTTCATTCCTAAAAACAAATTAAATTAGATTGAACTTGAGAAAGTTCAAGCGATTATAGAAAAAGATTAATGAGGATGCTAATAATACAGATACAGAAAGTACAATTTGTAAATTAAAATTTCTTCCTGGATTTTTGCTTCCATTATCTGTGTGCTTACCAAAATAAAAACAGAAGTATTTCCTACGATCATAAAATAATTTCTGTGTACTTCCCAGAAAACAAAAACAAAAGGATGACTTCAATCACTTAGATGACATGACTAATGCCATCTTTTAATGGCATGAAGCCAAACTCTGGGGCCAAGATGAGCTTTTAAGGGTTAAAATAAAAGAACAGCACTTTGGAGTAATGCTGAGAATTGGGGCACACAGAAGAGCATTTACAGTGGATTACTAAGCTTCCCAATTCACCAAAGAGGTAAAGTCCAGCAATATAAGACTCCTTTGTAGCTAACTAAAAATACATTGTCAGTGGATTTGTCCAGTTTTATGTATAAGCAATACTTCTTTCACCTGAACTAATACTAGTAGTCATATAAGCCCCTTATTGCCATGTGCTGCATTTTTTTTGTTAATCTTCAAGGATTTAGCTTCTTTGCCACATACCTCAGGGCACCAACTGATAAAGCTCTAACTCTCCATTTTTCCAGGACACCAGCAGTGCGGCCTTGCAAAAAATGAAAATCGCTCAAGAGATTTAAAGGGGAAATTTATTTTTAAAATCCTGACTTGAAGCAAAGAGGTGGATTTTTAAAAAGCTTATCTATAAAGAATCAGTTCAAATTTAAATTCTATCTTGCAACTCTTTCATGCATTCCAGCTTTAAAGTTTATCTTTTGACAGGGACTTTCTGCAAAGGTAATGGGCAGCTTTGCCAATATAATCTGTCCAAGGTTTTTTATTTTTTATTTTTTATTTTTTTAACGTTAAACTCCTGTCATTAAAAAAATCCACCATATATGTATACTAGCTAGGGTAGCAGCAAATTTAGCAGGCGCTAATTCAGATTCTCATCTATGCTGATATATTAGGAAAAAACCTCATAAATAGTACTGATGAAAGCTGAATGGAATCACCTAACATCTGGATGCTGAACTATGGCTGGAACCATCTTGTATCTCTCAGTAATTAAGGTCTTTACATTATTTCCATTTAGAAACACAGTCTAAGTAAACTCTGATAATGATTTAAAATACTAAACAGAGAGTCAGAAGATGTGCAGTTGTGGTTAAGTATAACTAGGCTATCCCACGTGGACAACTGAGAACGTGGGCTTTCCGTCCATGCTCAGAGTGTAGAGTCAAGAAGGCTGGGAGCTGGCCTTGGGTAAACTTCTACACATTTAAATATACTCATTTACACATTAAGTTTCTTATTTCCTCTTCGAACACAGAGTTGAGAAACAGGAAGGAAATATTTCCCCTCCTTTATTGGGTTGCTTTATTTACCAAAAAAATTTCATTAGTTAATTACAATAGCTGATAAGAAAAGACTTGGAATGAGACTATATTGCTTAAACCGAAGGGGAAAAGGATGAAAACCCTTCATTAAAGGCTCAAACCAATTAGACAATTTATCATTCTCAAAAGAAGAAACCGTTTACATTTAATAAAAGATTATTTGGGAGCAAATCCTACAGGACTTGGGGATAGATTAAAGAAACATTAAAAATTTTAATTATTCTGATTGCTAAAGTCATAAAAGTATAAAGGAGATCCCTTTCCTGCTCTTTAAAATATGGCAAACAGGTGCTTTCTAAGTTATCTCCAAGATAACTTTACATACATTTTATAAAATCATGATGCCCCCTCACTGTCAAACATCAAACCATAGCTATCCCTCTCATTTGCCTATGTCACTTAGGTCACCAAAGCAGACTGAGGTGAGTGGCCTGAGAAGACTGTTCTGGGCAGTAAAGAACACAGGCCTCAGGCAGACAGGCCTGGGCGCCCTCCCCTCACCGGCTGCAGCAAGGTACTCGATCTTTCTGTGCAGTTTTCTCGAATGTAAAACAGGAACCATAATACCAAACCCTCAGAGCTGTTGGGAGAGCTAAATCACTGAATTCTGGCCAGGCCTGGAACCTGCAGGAACTCAAGAAGTGGTACATGTTAATATCATTTACTATCCAGTTAGTTTATTCAGTAGCCAAGATTAGCTCAAATAAAACAATTCCTCAATCAACAGGATAAAAAATGCTGAGAATCCTTCCTAGGATTTATGGGCTTTCTATTATTAACAACTCCCAATTATGCATGGGTTGATCATCAACACTACTGGATATCTGTTAGAAAATTCAGAACTGTTATAGTCATCTACTCATCTTAATAAAATGACACAAACTAATCTTCATTTAGTGTTTTCTAAGAGAAGGTAGAAGAGGTGCCCTTTGAAACCAAAATAGTCTTAGAGACAGCATGAAACTACTGTTTTTAAGCAGAGATAAGTTAAACTGTCAAATGCTGCTGTCTCTTCCCAGTTTTGAATGGGAGGAAGGAGACAGAGGACGGAAGCAGAGGGTCTGCGAGGTTGAGAGGTTGGTGAATGACGAGTAAGTCGCAGAGCTGGAATTTCCACCCCGGTCAGTGTGGCTGCCAAAGCCAGGCTCCCTTGGCTAGCATTGGACTTACTTATCTACAGGTGGTGGGTGATGTCAGCATTTTTGGGGTGAAACTCTAATGTGCCTTTCTAGATCATATTCAAATGTAAAACAGCTCCCCCAATTTGACAGATGGATTTTGGCTAATCATCTATTTAAGAATATAGTGTAACTGTCCAGTCCTACTAACACAAATTTAAAAATGCTTTTATTTTTTCACAATAAGCCTCTCTCCAAAAATCACTTAAAAGAGCAAGAGGAAATTTTAATTAAAGTAATCCTGTATACTCATCTAAACTCTGAAGATCCACACAATATATACACTGACACACACGGAAACACAAATTTTAATAAAACATTTTAAAAGTTTTTACTTAATCCCAAATGTGACAGTATGAAAAACAATTTTAAATTGTTCTGAAATACACTGTTAGGTTTATCACTGCTACAACTATTATGGTTGTCACTGCAACTGATCAACATAATTGCTCTTAACATGTCTTTCCTTTTCCCTTTTTTTTTTTTAAAGACAGGGTCTCACTCTGCAGCCAAAGCTGAAGTGCAGTGGTGCTATTCTCCCACCTCAGCCTCCCAAGTAGCTGGGACTCCAGATGTGCACTACTATGCCTAGTTAATTAAAAAAAAAGTTTTTTTCTTTTTTCTTTTTTGAGAGACAGTCTCACTATGTTCCCTACACTGGTCTCAAAATCCTGGCCTCAAGCAATCCTCCTGCCTCGGCCTCCTAAAGTATGGGGATTACAGGCAAGAGCCACTGCACCTGGCCATTAACACGTTTTATAAAAAGTTAATGTGGTTCTATTTTAAATAAGAGACAGTGCACACTCCCAACCCTGACTAGATGTCTAATTGCCCACAAAGGGGAACTAAAAGCTTGCATAACTCAACACTCTCTGGATTACCATCACTAATAGAAAAACAATTTGAACTTCTTATGGTGAGCTACTAACCACATTATTTCACTTATCTCATTTTTAACACAATACAGAAAAAAGTGGTAGTTAGGACCATAAATCATAGCATCTGACAGCCTGGATTCAAATTCTGGCTCCTGTTAACCCCTTACTAGATGTGTGATCTTGGACAAATCTCTTAATCTCTCTAAGTCTTAGTTTCTCATCATAAAGTGATAATAATTACAGTATCTACCTTCAAGAGTTGTGGTAAGGAATTAAATTGCTTAGCATGGTGTTTAGCACATAGTAATTATTCAATGTTAACTATGACTGTTTTGCTGTTGTTAGTGTTCTTATCATTATCTCTACTTTAAAGACGAAATATTAAGGATTAAAGAAGCTAAAAAACTTGTCCTGGATCTTATTCCAGGTCTGTTGGATTCCAAAGCTCCTTCTACCTACCATGCAATTTCCTTTTTAATTAATCACATCTTTATTGGTTCTTGGAATTGATAAATGTGGATAAGGCTGGTAAAGGCTTTATATGCAGGTAAAACAAATGTGGGGATTAAAGATTTAAACAAATGCTCTTCTTTGCTGATCTGGGTCACTGTCCCTGAGAGCTGCTCTTGGAGTCAATCAGGATGATGAGGAGGGAAAAGGAGATTGCGGCCTTCATTCTTTTGGCTGAAGACATTTTCTTGGGGCAGCTTAGATGTTCCTCACTTTAATTCACCTCTGCTGCCTTACTTCCGTAGATTTGTAGGAAAATTCTTGGACCACAAGGAATCCCATTTCAGGTGCATTTTTGTTTACTCATATGCCATGATACTTGGGGGATTTAAATGGGGTTGAAGAAAGAGAAGTCTTAACGTTTATGTTACTACCCCAATTTCTACTCCTTGTCAATGGCATCTCCATGGGTTGTCCTAGCCTTTATCCTTTCCTATTTGTGTCGAGGGCTAAGATTCCAAATAATGCCAAGGAAGTAGAATAATTTTTAAAATCTATTAACAATAGTTGACTTGCCCATATTAACACAGGCTAGCTGATATAGTCCAATGAAGCAGCAATCTCTAGGTTTCCACATTTTATCGTTTGATTCAGAATGGAACGCCATCTCCGTTTACTGACATTTACGCATCAGATACAGTACTAAGCACGCCCTGTATGTTCTCATTTAATCCTTATCTAAATGACTTACTTGTCTCACAAAAGTCAGGATCTGAACTAAGGTCTAACTCTATAGACATTACTATTTATTATTTATAAATAGGTTTTTTAAGATAGCTGAATTTTCTGTATTTGTATCTTTTGCCATGTATCTGCTCCATAACTCATCAAAACTGATTCAAGAACGTGTATCTTTCTTTCAGGTAGAATCTGTGTTTCTAGGGACTGAGCCTTGCCTTCCACCAAAGTAGTCTGAGGGACTTTTCTTCCCTAAAGTCAGGCGGATGCTGTAGAAAGGCATGGGACTGCTGTTATAAACCAAATCTGATGGGCCTCACTCAAATTCATAATGGCTGCTGAAACAACTCCATTGACTTTCCAAAGTGAAGATGGTGGTGAAAGCAACGGGCCCCTGTTTGATTTACTAAGGGCTCCACTGCCAAGTGACCGGGTACATGAGGGATAAATGACTAACTGCTGTCGGGCAACGTATCTAACAACAACGCCTGACCATGAGAAGTCTCTGCAGCGGAATGACCTGGCTCTTGCTAGCTGCGCAATCCTGATCTGGCACAAGTCACTCTCTCGGGCTCAGTCTCTCTTCCATAAATACTGATAACAATACCGGCTGGACCTACGTCACAGGGTATTAGGAGGGGGATATAAGGTGTGTGGATCTGCTTTAAAACCTGACAACTACTATGTAGTAATTGCATAATGAAATGATTTTTAAAATGGATATAAGAGTTGGATTTCTGTGTCTTGTTAACTTGTCAACATTCAGTTATCAATATCACAATTCCCATTCCTCTTCTTTGTATTTTAGAATAGCCAAAGTTGTCAACTATACTCATTCTTCTAGGTAACTTTGAAGTTAAAAATATTCCAAATTAAGTGGTAATACATCTGCTGCAAGTAAAATACATCAAATTTTACCATGCGAAAAAAAATTACTGGATATTATTTTGTAGCCAAGCTCAAAGAGGAAAACTTTTAGAGGGCAGGGAAAGGATCATTAGGAGCTCTGCGGTGGCACCATCAATAGACCCTTTTTCAGAAAGTTTACAAGAAATTTTCACATCACCCAGCCGGCTGCTGTAATCCAAGGAACCATGGACTGAAAAGTGAAGCTGGGTAAGCAGAGGTCACAACTTGAGGACTGAGGCCCCGGTGCCTACAAAACTGCAGGCTTTCTATCAGTTCCTCTGGTTGACCGCTACGAAATGAAGTCTGACTTACTGAGATGGTCAAACATTTCTGCCATGTGGGATTACTTCCTGCCCACTCACCAGGCTGCCAGACCAGCCTAGATACTCAGAACTGTGCCCTTATCTTATTAAAGCAGAAAACAGAAGGAATAAAAGATGCTACTGAAAGTTCTGTAGACAGCCATAATCTTAACCACATGCCAAAATGGCTCTCCAAAAGAGAAAACCAAGGCAGTGGTCCTTTGATGGGCCTTGCCGTCCTCTTAAAATCATGTCGTGGTTTTGCACGCTTTTAGAAACATGGATGCTGCCTTTCTCAATATTTGGATGCAAAATACAATGTAGCAGACTTGATAATTAACAGAAATATTATTCATAATTTAAGAACCCAGATTTTTTTTTTAAACTGCCAGAGATCACTATGGTTAATAGAGAGTTTATAGTCTGTGATTAGATGCCTCTTAGGCCGTGAATTTTTAACATCTGCTAGCGTATAGGGGACTTGATTACAGGTTTATGGGTTTTAGAATTAAAATTAAATTTTGTAACCTCATTACAAACATATTTCCACTTAAGTGATGGGTGATTTACATGCAGAATATAGACAGAATTGCGGCCTTTGTTTACCTGTGTTTCTCACTAGGGCTCTGTTCAGATAGGGCCGAAAATGAGAAACTGCTTACTTTTTCATGCTTGTGTTTCTCCTTCTCTTTTTCTCTCTTCTCTCGCTCTCTCTTCTCTTTTTCTCTTTCCTTCTCCTTCTTCTCTTTCTCCTTCTCCTTCTCTTTCTTTTTCTTCTTCTCCTTTTTGTCCTTTTTCTTTTCTTTCTCCTTCGGCTTCTCTTTCTCCTCAAACAGTTTTTCCGGAAGCACTGGCAACAAAGATGGCAGCATGGCCGGGACCCTAGCAGCTGCGGCAGGGCTGAACAAGGGCAGGGCCAACTCTTTTGGGGGCAACACCAGCGGGGGTGCCGGGGCTTTCATCTTCTCTTCTCTGCCTTTATCTTTCACTTTTTCTTTCTCTCTCTTATCTTTATCTTTCTTGCCTTTCTCTCTGTCTTTCTTCTTATCTTTATGCTTCTCTTTCTCCTTCCTCACAAGTCCATCTTTCAATCTCACTTTGGGATCGACATCTTCAAATTCTTTGATTTTAAACTTGTAGGGATCTGCCTCTTCCTCTTTAAGAAATTCCTTCCAGGGATACTTGGTTTCCCTGCCAGCTTCCTTGTCTTTCTCTTTGTCTTTGACTTTATCCTTCTCCTTACTTTTGTCCTTGTTTTTGTCTTTTTCCCTCTCCCTATCTCTCTGCTTTTCTTTCTTTTTCATTTTAGTCTTCAGTTCCTTTTTCAACTTCTTCTTCACCTCCACGGAGGAAGGCAGCTTGCTTTTCTCCTCATACACCTTGTGGAGAGGCTCGGGAGTGGGAGGAGACACTGACGGAGAAGAGATATAAGGGAAGTTGGGAGGCATATTCGAAGGTGCTCCCAGTTTTGCTTTACGTACAACCTCATCAATGGAGGCATCCATTGTCCATGAGTTATCAGAACTTGAGGTTCCGCCGGAAAGAGGAAGAGGAGTGGATCCTGACTTTGTGAAATTGTTCGCGGAAGTGGAAGCTTTGGAAGTGGTACACTCCGAGCCTGAAATTCTCTTAGGGCTGGTAAAAATGTCTCCTTCAGATTCCGATCCAGAAGAAAACTCGAAAGGGTCCGGCTCTCGCTCAGCACAGGCTCGAGCAATCACAGCATCAATAGAGGCCTCAATCGTTTTATCTGGTATCACAGCCTTTTTCGGCTGATTCTCACTGTTCAGTTTCCCAGCATCAGGGGGTGTCTGTATTTGTTTGACCTGGATAGTCTCTTTACTGATTTTTTCACTGATAGTAGCTGCAGGAGTCCTATTTGGTGTTTCAGGTCTCACCGGTGTTTGGGGAATATGAGTCATGACTTTGGGGCTCTTGGGACTCTTGGGGCTCTTAGAACGTCCAGGTGATTTCTTTTCTTTGGATACAGTTTTTGGTGATCGAATAGGACTTCCGACCATTGCTGGTGACTGGGCAGTTTTAGGTGATTTAGTCTTCTGTCCTGGAGAGCTAGTCTTAGTCTTTGTTTTAGGTGTAAATGACTTTGTTTCTAATGGTTTTGCAGTTGGCATTTGTGATTTTGCAACTGGAGCCAACATTGGCGGCTCGGGTGAGGGAGGTGCCGCGTCTGTACTGTCCTGTACGTGGACTGGAGAAAGCATGGGTGGGATCTTTTGAGTGTTTATTGAGCTGAGTGGCTCTCGAGCTTCCAATAACACAACATCTAGCGCGTCCCCTTTAGTGCTTAACAGCCGCGGTCGCTTCATGGCGGGCAGTTCTTCAGCTTCAGGACTATCCAGTGGTCTCTTACCCAGGAAATTCTCATCATTAATAATTTCTTCCTCCTCCAGATCATCATCTTCTTCCAAGGGAACCTGCATGGCTTCTGCTGACGTGCCTCCGTCAGTGGGCACCTGCTCTTCTTCTTCTTCTGGTAAAGGAAGAAGAAAAAAAGAAGTATTATTGGAATGTAGCAAAACCTAAGAAATAAAAATAATGCTTCAAACATGATTTCTAAAAAAACAAAAACAAAACAACAACAACAAAAAAACAAAGTATTGACAGTGTTTAGAAAGTAAAGCAGTCAGTTTTCAAGAATCTTCCAAACCTGTGTGCCATAATTCTTAAAAGAATTATGGCAGTCAGTAACAGCAGATACACAAATTGATTACTGTCTTTTCACGTGGTCTGGCCCTAATCTCAGGATCTGGAAATTGCTCAGTATTTCTAGTTGGCCTTCTGTTGTTTCCTGAATTAATTCTTTTCCTAACCAGTAAATACTATCTTTCTCTATCTCCCTCTCATGCATATAGAAGCACGTGTGCGTGCACACCCACACACACCCCTTTAAAAAAATCAAGAGATGGATTATTATCAAAAATGACAGAAAGGTATTTTTAGGACTTTTGTAACCAATTCATATACTACTTATATCTTACTTTGCTTGCTTGACGTGAGCTACTTGGAGAGGGAATATGGTGCAATGAAATACATTTGGTTCAAGTACTTGACAAATGGTGTTTCAGTTAGAGCTCTGGCACTAGAGAGCTTAGGGGACTCTCTTAACTTCTCTCAGCCTTTTTCCTAATCTTTCAGAAAGGCGCTGATGTTACTTGCTCTGCCTACTTGGCTGAGTTTTTCTAAGATCAGATTATTTCTCCTGACACATATTAACTAAGCATATATGGCGCAACGATAAAGTCTAAAAGGGCCACTGAAATAAATCATAACCTAAAAGAGCTTACAATTTAGTGCAGCAATAATGGATGTGTCTAGCCCATAGAAAGTGATTAGTGCCACAGACAGATAAAGTGCTACAGCAGGTCAAAGGAGAGACAGATCTCCTCGAGGTCAAGCATGTGTGGGAGGCTTGATTAATTATGCAGTGTTTGGGATACTTGGAGCATGGAAGTGGTGAAGTCCAGGATGAAGGGTCAGATGACAAAGAGATGAGGGTGAAACATGGGGAGTATACGAGAAACAGAAAATGGTTTGTCTGGAAAGTAGAATGCAAGATGGCAGCCGTAGGAAGCAGATTTATAAAGTTGCATCCAGATCCTAGGACTTCTGAATTCCAGAAAAAGAAATATAATCTTTACTCTACTGGTACTTTGGACCTAGAAGGTTTTTAGACAACGGAGAAAAATGCCTGGGGTGTGTGCTGGGAAAAGTCACCCTGGCAGGACCATGTATGATGGATGGGGGTGGGAGGTAACAGGTACCTAAGGAGAGCAATAACGTGGGTTACTGAAACGATGTGAGAAGCAGTTAGGGTCAGAGCTAGAATAGTGGAAATGATCAGGAAGCAACAGAAGTGAAGGATATTCTGAGGACAGAATGGATAGAATCTGATAAATAATTAAGGTATATGAGTTGAGCAAGGACTCAAACACAATTTCAAAGCTTTGAGCCTGGGGAGACATGGTGGCTCACACCTGTAATGCCAGCATCTTGGGAGGCCAAGGCAGTAGGATCACTTGAGCCCAGATGATCAGAAAACAGGACAGAGTGTGTGAGAGAAAGAGCATTGTTGAGATAACTGAAGTCGCCATGATGGATGATATGAGCAAGGAAGAAACAAGAGGAAGCAGGTTCAGGTATTTTGAGGAATACCTAGATATAAAAAGAAGAGGAAGAAGAACTAAAGAAAGAGATCAAGGGAGCAAGAGTTTTAAAGAGGAAGCCAAGTGAACAAAGCCAAATGCTTAAGAGTCAGTGAAGATGAGGCCAACAGCAGAACTCAAGCTGCAAAAGCATGAAGGGTGCATAGACAGAGAACAAGTGAGGTGATGCACGGGAATGCACCATAAGGAATATCACAACCTCATCAATTCTGCTACTGATTCACGATAATGATGGCATCATCCACCAGGTCCCAAGTCAGGAAACTGGGGTCCCTGGAGATTCTCTGCCCTCCTCTACGCCAGATCTGAATTGAGAGCACATGTTTTCTACTTTGTTTGCTTTAATGTGCTTTCCCTCTGCTTCTGTCTTGTTAATTTCAATGTTCAGCATCTCCTCTCTGGCTGCAAGAACCTTCTACCTAGTCTCTGCCTCCAGTGCAGCTTTCTCAGAACCATCTCTCAGGTCGTCTTACGGTGATCTTCTCAACACGCACTTCTGAGTGTGTGGTTCCTCATCTTAAAAACCTTTCATTGCTTCCTTCAGAAGCGGTTTGCAAAAGGCATCCCTTGAAAATTGAGGGTTTGCAGAAGCCCTTCTGAGGCTGCTGCGCAGTAGAGACGGCTGTTCTCTATTACACAGAAGAGTTACGCCTAGGGTTATCTATTTTACATGCAGAGCTTCCACAAAAGCTTTTGTTGTGAGGCTAAAACATGTTTGAAAATCATTATTCTAAAATATAAAAATCCTCTCCATGTGTGAAATCGGAAGAAAAAATAAAACATAAAAATCCAATTTCTCTAGTATGACTGACAAGGCACTCCCTCATCTAAGCCAGGGAAGTAACCTCGTCATTCACACTGAGCCCCTGTGGGCTCTACCCATTCCAGCCACACTAACTTATCTGCAATCCCCAAATATATGGTGCTGTGTCACACTCCTGTACTTCTGCATACGCAATTCCCTGTGCCTGAAATGTCTCTGCCTTCCTAATAGTTGGTGACTTCTAAAGCTCCCATCAAGTATTACCTCTTCTGTAATGCTTTCTCTTAGCAACTAGAAATAACCGCACACTCCCTTTGGGCTCTACTGTGTTTCAGTTAAGCATGCAACAAAGAAAGCCTAGAATATTTACTATCCGGCTCTTTACAAAAAAGGTTTGCTGACCCCTGTCCTAGACCTACCACATTCAGCTCATCTAAACTCTTCCCTCCCTCACTTTCTTTATCAGAATGACAAGACAGACTTCAGATCTGCTCAACTGCCAACAGATAAACATGAAAATATCAGAAAGAAGACAGCTTTAGAATATTCTGAAGGTGAATGAACGTTCACTTATTAGTATTACATTTCTAAATTTCAAAGAACCTCCTCCTGCTCCACAGAGGTTCATAAATCCCAATGATGCCAAAGCAGAATGATAAAGATTTGGCTTAGGCAGGATAAAGGGTCTTTAGAGCATGTTACAGTGCACCTTGCTTTTCTAACTCTGGGGGCTAATCTGGATTTGGCTTAGCTCTAACAGTGTGCGTCCCCCAGGGAAGGCCTCAGGGAGATACTGGGAGACCACAGGGAAACTGCCGTCCATAGAAAGGGAAGACGGGATACCCAGGACTACTAGTAAGACAGGTTCATGTCCTCCAGATGTAGTCCTGTTTAATAGTTGGAATAACTTGAAAATTTGGATTTTTCTGTATAGTATGATGTATTGTATTATTTTACTAATATGCAATTCTATCAGATTAGAACTGGCAAAATGGCTACCAGACAGGCCTTTGAACTGAAGGAAAAATGTGAGGCTTGGCTAGGAAAAAATTGGATGGTTTCATACAACTACTTTAGAAAATATATTGGCTTATTTTGAATTTAGAGCTCAACTCATAAGAGTATCAAAAAATTAATGGTTGTTTGTGTTTGAGTAAAAAAAAATAACATTAGGCTTGATTTAAAGTAGGACTCCACAAGCTAGGGGGTTTATTCAGTTTTTGTTATTTTGTTTTTATTGCCTATTTTCACTTTCGTTTTTCCAGTCCCTACTGCAAAAATTTATATTCATTCCTTCACATTACTTAACACTGCAAAAACTTGTATTCATTCCTTTATGTTATTTAAAGGAATAGAAATGAATTATAAAACTTAACCACTGGCCGGGTGTGGTGGCTCATGCCTGTAATCCCAGCACTTTGGGAGGTGGAGGCAGGCAGATCACAAGGTCAGGAGTTTGAGAACAGCTTGACCAACACGGGGAAACTCTGTCTCTACCAAAAATACAAAAATTACCCAAGCGTGGTGGCACACGCCTGTAATCCCAGCTACTCAAGAGGCAGAGGCAGGAGAATCGCTTGAACCCAGGAGACAGAGGTTGCAGTGAGCCCCAGTTGCACCACTGCACTCCAACCTGGGCAACAGAGCGAGACTCCATCAAAAGACAAACAAACAAACAAATTAAACTAACTAAAGTAAACTACTTCAAGTGTTGGTTTTAAGAATACTTAAAAATACACACATTTTAAAATATATTTTTTTAGAACCAACAGAGGTTTCTTATTTTTATTAATTTATAATTTATTTACTTTTTAAGACTTTATAAGAAAGCTTCAATTGCAGCATCAAAATCAATTAAAATGAGTGAAGAACTTTATCAGAAAAGAAAGCTGGAAACTTTTAATAAGAAAAGGAAAGCGTGAAGATATTTAAACAATTTTTAAAATTAGAAATGATCTGACACCTACCAGCAGGTATAACTAATGTGCATGGAAGTTATGAAGTGTAGTAATCAACAAATACCTGTGAGGCCATCGCCTGACTTCAGAAGAGCATGTGCAGGGCCCTCCCAACCCTGTGGCTCCTTTCCCACTCACCCCTGCTTTCTCCACTCCTACCCCAGCCCCCAGGGAACTACTATCTTGGTCTTCAATCTGTTTCCTTTGTAGTTTTACCACATTTGTACATAGTTTGGTTGTTTTTGAACTTTATATGAATGGTATCATACTATAATGTTCTTTGTTTTTTTTCTTTTTAAATTTTTACCCAACATTATGTTTAGAAGATTCACCCAGGTTGATGCAGAGAGCTGTAGTTGATTTATTTTCACTGTTGCAGAAATGTCCAATGGTTACTAATCCATTCTCCTGGTATAAAAGTCTTCCACTTGAGTGAACATATTTTAAAAATATTAGAATTTTAAAAATGAAAACAAATATAGTTGATCTAACTTTTGCCTGCTCAAATGCAGACTTGGTCCATGATTACAGATAATGAGTATCTGGCTTTTTACTACATGAATAATTTTAATTCTGTGTTTTAAGTGTTTGGAATAAGATAAATGTGTAATGGCTATTGAACTGTTTAGCCTTTATCACTGGTAAAGGTGAATTTCAGTTTGATAATAATTGAATGGCAACAAAGTATTGTTTGCATGCATGTGTATAATGACCATTTATTAATAATCTGGAAAATATCCTATCAATATTTTAAAAATATTTTCCTATACTAATCTGTGGAAGCAGCTGTATTATAAAACTGCAAAATTTGGTCAACAGAAGCTTTAATATTATAAGATATCTCATCTTGATATGTTATTGCAAACATAGTAAAAAAAAATTTGGGTCACAGGCCCTTTCTACTTCAACAAAATAGACATAATAATAATAGCTGTGTTCCAACATCGAGAGAGAGACAGAGAGAGAGAGAGAGAGAGAGAGAGAGAGAGAGAGAATGTGTATATATGAAGTATTTCAAAGATTTTTATTTCCCGAGAACCAAGAACTTATTTTCTGTTATTTTAGTGTTCTGAAACTGGAGAAAAGGACTCTTGTGGACATATGTGAGAAACAAATTGATTATTAGCTTTAAGTTTTTAACAAACAAGTTCTTCAACTTCTTAGTGCATGAGTTCCTTGATCAACAAGATCAGTTCATCAGCATCATTTACCTTGAGATCCCGGCTCACTGCAACCTCTGCCTCCTGGGGTCAAGTGATTCTCCTGCCTCAGTCTCCCAAGTAGCTGGGATTACAAGCGTGTGCCATCATGCCTGGCTAATTTTTGTATTTTTAGTAGAGATGGGGTTTCACCATGCTGGCCAGGCTGATCTCGAACTCCTGATCTCATGATCTGCCCACCTTGGCCTCCAAAAGTGCTGGGATTATAGGAATGAGCTACCGTGCCTGGCCTATTTTTTAATTTTTAAATTTGAAATAATTTCAAACATAGAAAAGTTGTAAGAATACTATAAATAATTCATGAATACCCTTTAAGCAGATACACTAATTAATATATATTATATAACTACATATATTTGCATAATTACATAATTATATTATAATTTTGGGGAACTATTTGAGAATAAGTTGCAGACATCATGATCCTTTACCCTGAAAGTATCAGAGTGTGACTGCAGAACCATTGTCAAATTCTTTTTTAATCACATAAAAGCAACAAAATGTATCCATATTAATCCCCATCTTTCAAAAACTTTACCAACGTTGATGGGAGCAGGACACTACAAACTCCATTTCAATTTTCCTTCATTAATAACACAAATAAATAATCCACACTCTCTACATTCTCCTCAGGAATAATGAGAAAAACATGCTTGTTTTCTAAACTTCTCAGACAAAAACAAAACAAGGCAATAAGGTCTGAACACACCAAAAGGATTTTGGGGAGGTTAATTCTAAGCTACTACAAATATTGACTTAGAACAAATTATCTTTTTAACTAGGATAGTAAACGCCTTTAAAGAAACACTATAATCTAAGAAGCTCATAGACATTAGGAAATAAAGGGAAATTGTTTGCACATGGCATAAAAGCTTTTTATCTGACTTAACTACACAGATGCATGGAACTTTAAAATTCAGTGGCATGTTCTCAAACTAACCAGAAAATATTCTTTCATTCTTAAACTTTAAGCAAAAGAACAAAATGCTATCTGCATATATTTCATCAAAAATTAAACATATTTAAAGCCAGACTTCTTACGATTGGTTAAAAATATACACACAATCTTGTGTCAGAATCTGTAAATGGAAAATGTATGTTGATGCAATTAATTTCTACAATGATGCACAAACTTTCCTATTAGTCCATGCATGTCACTGTTTTTATAATAGATTCCTCTTTTTTTTTTTTTTTTAAATAAAGACAGGGTTTCACCATGTTGGTCAGGCTGGTCTTGAACTCCTGACCTCAGGTGATCCACCCGCCTTGGCCTCCAAAGTGCTTGGATTACAGGCGTGAGCCAACACGCCCAGCCAATAGATTCCTCTTTTACTAGCAAATGAAAGGATCATTTAAATGCACACTTGGATCACATGGGAGAGGTGGGGTAAACAGGTTAAAAAACAAAAAAAGTATATTTTTCAAAAAGTATCTTTCTACTTGTCTGAATTTAGGTATATTTATTGTAACCAGCTCCTTGAAGTGACTCAATGCTACAAAAATTCATTCATTTACCTAGGGAGTGCACTCTGAATCTCACTAGGGAGAGGTCTATGTTAACTAGGACTATAAAGTCAAACAAGACATGATTTGCTGTCCTTAAACATATTTTGTAGCCATCAGTTCACATGGTAGGCAGGAATCTGCACAAGGTACACATGGAGCTGCATCAATGGGTATGACGACAGGAATGGAAATGTTGGCTGGGCAGGGAGCTGAACTGAAATGACACCTGGGATCCATTCGCAGAGCCAAGTTCAACCTAGCACAGCTCATTTCATCTCCCAAGACCTAAGTGTTCTCATCGCTAAAATGCGAGTACTGACATCTGGCATCCTCATTCTAAGAGCTGAACATCTTTATTATTAGGGCCATGTCTACATGTAGCTGACCATGCGTGTGGGATGATCTAAGGGCAGAGCTACTCCTGCCCCTAAATACGTCACTGACCAACATGCACCTGTTCATGAAATTCTACCACTTGATTTAGGTGGTAGATATTATCTTTGAGTAAAGGCAATATCTTTAAAATGTTGCTGTGAAAATATTTTTAAGACCATGACACTAGCAAATGAACATCTCTATCCTACTTTTTGAGGTGAGAAGACTGGGAAAATGGAACCTAAGTGAAACAACGTGATGGGATGTTGAGGATTCGGTGAGTGGGGAACACAGGGCATCACTGCCAGGAAGGTCAGAGTCAGGCCCAGCTGGGAAGCTGCTGTGAGGACAGGTGGCTGGGGCAGTCAGGAAATAATAGGAATACAAGCACTGGATGCTGGGAAGGAAAAGAAGGGCATGACATCAAAGACAATCATGATGAACTTCATCATTACATCTTCTAGTATTAAATGAGGCTTAAAAATATTTAATTCCATTGACATCTCCTTATAAAATATTTTAAAACTGTCCTGTCTAGAACGTAACCGAAATTAGACCCTTAAAACACAACTCAAGGGAGGATCCAAGATGGCCAAATAGGAACCGCTCCGGAGTGCAGTTCCCAGCAAGAACAACGCAGAGGGTGAGTGCCCACTGCATTTCCAAACAAATTTTCACTGCCCACAGACCAGGAGATTCCCCAGCTGAAAAGTACCACGAGTTTTCAGCATGGCGGTTTCAGCTGGTGCGGGATTGGCACACAGAAACTCACACAAATCTGGGCGGCCATTTCAACTGGCGCCTGGAACACCTGAGAGACAGAGCTACCCATTCAACTGAAAGGGAAGGGGCAGAGACAGGGAGCCAGGTGATCTGGCTTAGCGGGTACCATCCCCACAAAACAAGCAATCTGAAATGCTCTGGATTCAGAGTTTCACAGGAAGTGCAGCTGGACCAAAGACAGTCCAGCTCAGTGGGGGGAAGGGCAATCACCACTACCAAGGCAGTCCGCCACTACCAAGGCAGTTCACACAGCAGCTGGGCAGAGCCCAGAACAGCTCAGCAATGCCTCTGCTGGCAGACTGTGACTAGACTACTCCATGCAGGGCATGGCATCTATGAAAAAAGGCAACAGCACGACAGGAATTTAAAAATAAAGCTGACCTTCCTAGGACAGAGCACCTGGGAAAAGAGGCGGTTATGAGTTCTGCTGCAGCAGACTTAAAATTACCCGCCCAGCAGCTCTGCACAGAACAACAGAGCTCCCAGTACAGCACTTGAGCTCCCATGAGGGACAGACTGTCTCCTGAAGCAGCTCCCTGACCCCCGTATACCCAAAGAGACACCTCATAAAGGAGAGCTCAGGCCGACATCTGGCAGGTACCTTTTTGGGACGAAGATAACAGAAGAAGAAACCGGCAGCAACCCTTACTATTGTGCAGCCCCCGCAGGTGATAGCCAGGCAAGCAGGGTCTGGAGTGGACCTCCAGCAGTCCTGCAGCAGAGGAGCCTGACTGTTAGAAGGAAAACTAAGAAACAGAAAGAAATAACCTCATCATCAACAAAAAGGACGATGTCCACTCAGAGGCTCCATCTAAAAGTTACCAACTACAAAGACCACAGGTAGATAAAGCCACTAAGATGGGAAGAAACCAGCACAAAAAGGATGAAAACACCAAAAACCACAATGCTTCCCCTCCTACCAAAGGATCACAACTCCTCACCAGCTAGGGATCAAAGATGGATGGAGAATGAATCTGATGAATTGACAGAAACAGGCTTCAGAAGGTGGGTAATAACAAACTTCTCAGAGCTAAAAGAACATGTGCTAACCCAATACAAAGAAATTCAGAACCTAGAAAAAAGGTTAGATGAGATGCTAACTAGAATAGCTTAGAGGAGAATATAAATAACTTGATGGAGCTGAAAAACACAGCATGACAACTTCCCGAAGCATACGCAAGTTTCAATAGCTGAATCGACCAAGCAGAAGAAAGGATATCAGAGATTGAAGATCAACTCAATGAAATAAAACAAGAAGGCAAGAATAGAGAAAAAAGAGTGAAAAGAAATGAACAAAGCCTCCAAGAAATACAGGATTATGTAAAAAGACCTAATCTACATTTGATAGGTGTACCTGAATGTGACAGAATGAATCCAAGCTGGAAAACACTCTTCAGGATATTATCAAGGAGAACTTCCCCAACCTAGCAAGTGAGGCCACCATTCAAGTCCAGGAAATACAGAGAACACCACAAAGATATTCCTCAAGAGGAGCAACCTCAAGGCACATAAGCATCAGATTCACCAGGGTTGAAATGAAGGAAAAAATGCTAAGGGCAGCCAGAGAAAAGGTCGGGTTACCCACAAAGGGAAGCCCATCAGACTCACAGTGGATCTCTTGGCAGAAAACCTACAAGCCAGAAGGGAGTGGGGGCCAATATTCAACATCCTAGAACTTTCAACCTAGAATTTCATATCCAGCTAAAATAAGCTTCATAAGTGAAGGAGAAAGAAAATACTTTATGGACAAGCAATTACTGAAAGATTTCGTCACCACCAGGCCTGCCTTACAAGAGCTCCTGAAAAAAGCACTAAACATAGAAAGGAACAACCAGTACCAGTCACTCCAAAAAAATACTAAATGGCAAAGACCATCGACACAATGAAAAAAAAAATGTGTCAACTAACAGACAAAACATTCAGCTAGCATCAAAACGGCAGGATCAAATTCATACATAACAATATTAACCTTAAATGTAAATGGGCTAAATGCCCCAATCAAAAGACACAGACTGGCAAATTGGATAAAAAGTCAAGACCCATTGGTGTGCTGTATCCAGGAAACCCACCTCATGTGCAAGGACATAGGCTCAAAATAAAGGGATGGAGGAAGATTTATCAAGCAAATGGAGAGCAAAAAAAAGCAGGAGTTGCAATCCTGGTCTCTGATAAAATGGACTTTAAACCAACAAAGATCAAAAGAGACAAAGAAAGACATTACATAATGGTAAAAGGATCAGTGCATCAAGAAGAGCTGATGATCCTAAATATATACACACACAATACAGGAGCACCCAGGTATATAAAGCAAGTTCTTAACGACCTACAAAGAGACTTAGACTCCCACACAATAATAGCGGGAGATTTTAACACTCCACTGTCAATATTAGTCAGATCAAAGAGACAGAAAATTAACAAGGATATCCAGGACTTGAACTCAGATCTGGACCAAGCAGACCTAATAGACATCTACAGAAATCTCCACCCCAAATCCACAGAATATACATTCTTCTCAGCACCGCTTTGCACCTACTCTAAAATTGACCACATAATTGGAAGTAAATCACTCCTCAGCAAATGCAAAAGAATGGAAATCATAACAAACAGTCTCTCAGACCACAAGGCAATCAAATTAGAACTCAGAACCGCACAGCTTTATGGAAACTGAACAACTGGCTCCTGAATGTTGACTGGATAAACAACAAAATGAAGGCAGAAATAAAGATGTTCTTTGAAACCAATGAGAACAAAGACACAATGTACCAGAATCTCTGGGACACATTTAAAGCAGTGTCTAGAGGGAGATTTATAGCAATAAATGCCCACATGAGAAGTGAGGAAAGATCTAAAATCTACACTCTATCATCAAAATTGAAAGAGCTAGAGGAGCAAGATCAAAAATACTAAAAAGCTAGCAGAAGACAAGAAATAACTAAGATCAGAGCAGAACTGAAGGAGATAGAGACACAAAAATATCGCTTCAAAAAAAATCAATATATCCAGGAGCTGGTTTTTTGAAA
>CAUYLG010033143.1:0-102810 GCA_963573385.1 Cacajao melanocephalus | reverse complement strand
ATGGATGGATGGATGGATGGAGAGATGGATGGATGAAGAGATGGATGGATGGTTGGTTAGAGGGATGGATGGAGAGGTGGATGAATGGATGGATGGATGGAGAGATGGATGGATGGATGGATGGATGGATGGATGGATGGATGGAGAGATGAATGGATGGATGGTTAGAGGGATGGATTGATGGTTGGATGGATGGATGAATGGAGAGATGGATGGATGGATGGAGAGATGGATGGATGGATGGATGGTTAGAAGGATGGATTGATGGTTGGATGGATGGATGAATGGATAGATGGAGGGATAGATGAATGGATGGATGGATGGATGGATGGATGAAGAGATGGATGGAGAGATGGATGGATGGATGGAGAGATGGATGGATGGATGGTTGGAGGGATGGATGGAGAGATGGATGGATGGAGAGGGATGGATGGAGAGATGAATGGATGGAGAGGGATGGATGGAGAGATGGATGGATGCAGGGTTAGAGGGATGGATGGAGAGATGGATGGATGGATGGTTAGAGGGATGGATGGAGAGATGGATGGATGGAGAAGGATGGATGGAGAGATGGATGGATGGTTGGAGGGATGTATGGAGAGGGATGGATGGAGAGATGAATGAATGGAGAGGGATGGATGGAGAGATGGAAGGATGGATGGTTAGAGGGATGGATGGTTAGAGGGATAGATGGATGGATGGTTAGAGGGATGGATGGAGAGATACATGGATGGATGGTTAGAGGGATGGATGGAGAGATACATGGTTGGGTAGATGGATGGATGGATGGATCCTAACTTTCAGCATCACTTCCCCTGGAGAGGAGCATGTGTGAGCAGAGAATAATAAAGCAGTAGGGTAACTTGAGAAGAGAGCAGGCAGGCAAGCACAAGAGCAATAAGTATAGCTAGCATTCAGTGAGCACCTACTCTGCACCAGGCACTGTAGAGACACTGTATTCACATGGTCTCATCTAATCCTTTCAATGCCTATATAAGGAAAGGATTCAACCAGGGCTTATTATGCATTCACTATATGCCAGGAACTTGGCAAGGCAATAGGGATTCAGAAATGAACAAGCTAGACTAGACCTTCCCTCTTAGAGTATACATTGAGTGGGAAAGGATAGACAGTACCTACATGAACAAATGCATGAATGCACTAACTTCAGAGAACAAAAGAATTATGAAGATAACAAGATCAAGTGATGTTTTAGAGTGAGGTGCAGGTGTCACTGTGTATTTATTGGACAGAAGATTAAGTTCTGTTTGGAGTCAGGAAGGACAAGAGCCCGCCATAGGAAGAGAGGGGTGTGTGGAAAGTAAGGGAGCATTCTGAGAAGGAATTGTACTTGCAAAGGCATCGAGGCAGGATGTATCCTAGAACAGGAGGCAGGCTGGGCAGGGGTAGTGTGGAATGAGGTGGGCAGGGGTCATACTGGGTCACCAAGACTGGGCACAGGGCTCAGGTTTCATCCTAAATGCAATATAGTTCTTACCTCAATTCTGCAGATTAGGAATCCAAGGTGCAGAGGTTAAATCACACAGCTAGAAAGAGGCAGAGAGGAGTGCTTTCCTCAAAGCACTGACAGCTATTGCCAAAGCAAATCATGCCACAGCAGCCACCCATGCGTGACTCTGGGCTCAGAGGAGAAATTTCAGACCAGATCCATCCCTGAGTTGAATCTTTGCTAAAAGACAGGGCAGGGTCTGCTTATCAGTGCTTAGGTGGTGTCTTCAACTTTATATAAAAAGGGGAAGAGCTAGAAGGGGAGCAAATTCTGATCCCCAGTTTTCTATTCTAAAAGTACCGACAGGCATCATGGGGGCTGCACTCAGTGCTACCCTGGGCCACTGTAGAAGTGACAGATACTTCTACAGGGAGTTTCTGTCTGAGGGTTGGAGGAACCACTCTGGATCCTTTGTTCAGTCCCTGGTTCCTCCCTGGCTCTCTTCGGGTGCCTTCAAGTAACCAACTCCTCATGCCACACTGAGCAGGGTGGGGGACATCACCATGGAGCTGATGCTGAAATGCAGACGTTATTTGGAAAAATACCCCACTTCCATGGAAAAGCAACTCTAGGGCTTATTTGCGGGGAGCATTTTGATCTACCCTCTTCTCCACCACCAGCTTTTCCCAGGAGAGGCTTTATTTCCAAAAAGACACTCGAGGGCCTCCTTTCATGTAGCATGACAGTGACCCCATGACATCTTTCTGCATCTCTGACATCAGAACCAAGCAGCCACTGTGGGTTGAATGGCCTCTCCTAACCTCACAAGGGACCTGCCAACAATTCTGAAGCAATTTTTCCATCTCATATAGTTGGGATTTCCAAGTCATAATTACCGGATAATTATCATCCAGACAGCTGTTTTGTGCATGACATTAGGTTTAAGCATTTGGCAGGGAAGGATGAACGCAGTTTTACAGATTTTGACATTTCTTAGCACTTTGTGGCTTGCTCAGAAGGCAGCTAGTTACCTAAGTGCCCAAAATAAGAAATATTTATAAAAGTCAAAGTTTGGAAAACGAGCACTTCTTGTTCCATTATGGTGATGAATGTCTGTTCCACAATCTTTAAGAGAACTGAGGAAGTCACCGTGCAGGCTCCAGGAAGTCAGGCAAAACTCATATTTCTGAGATAGAGCTTAGAAATGTAAAATAAATCTGAGACATGATGGAGGGAGGGTGTCTGTCTCTCTCTCTCCAAGGAAGAGACCACCCGAATTCAGAAACAACAGACAAACAAGCTACCTAGAAATACTCTCACCCCACACTGTCTGCCTGGTTTATTCTTTCTTTGACCAACTGTTAATTGAGTGCCTATTGTGTGCTACGCTGGTAACCACTGGAGACGCTACATTAAGCAAGACAGACAGGCAGAGGCCTAGGCTCCTGGATCTACAGCTATGGAAGGAGAGAATTGGAGGATTGGACAAGCAATTCCAGACAAAGATGTGATGCCTGCTTTCCTAAGGGCTGCTTGTACAGAGGTTTAGGTGGTGTGTGGCAGCTACTGGGGGATCTGGAATGCTGGGGAGGAAATGACAGTTATTCTGAGAATCCGAGATCATCAGGACAAGCAGGTGGAGAGAGGTGAGAAAATTTTTTCAAACAAAAATAACAGCTTGTAGAACACCAAACTATGGGAAAATTTGAGCTGCTTTTGTGGCTGGGGAGAGTATGAGATGGGTGGGGAGTTGGAGAGCTAAGAACAAAGTGGCAGGAATGAAACTAGAGACAGAGAGAAGTTGCATAGTAAAGGCCATGGTAATGGGAAGAATGAAGGGTACATGAAAAGGAGAGTGTGCCTTTTAGAAAGGAAACTCTGACAATTCCATAGAGAAAGCTTTGGAGCCTGACAAGACTGATGGCAGCAAGATCAGCTATGAGGCATTTGCAGGAGAGAGAAAACCGGGTGATTGGATTAGGAGAGTTCTATCTGTTAGCTGTGGTTACCATAATGCTGAGTAACAAAAGGCTTGCATCCATTAACGTATATTTCTGTCAGATCTTTGTGGCCAACAAGTGTGTGGCTGATCTGGGCTTGGCTGCAGGCTTCATATGAGTCTGCTCCGTGTGTCTCTCATTCTCTTTGGACCACTGGCTTCTCGAGACACAGTCTTCTCATGAGGTGTCTCAAAGAAGACACATCCACCTTTGGAAACACAGTCTCAGACTCAGGCTCATATCAGGTCAGCTAACGTTGGCCAAAGCCTATCACACAGGCAAGCCCCAAATCAGGAAGCAGAGAAATGTATCCACCTGCCATGAGGCTACGGAAAGTATGTGGACATAAAACCTATTATGTGGAGAGGAAGTGAGATCAGCAGTTCACTCTGCCTCCACAGCAGTAGTAAAACTGGAGATCAGTGGAAAGCTAACCCAGAGACTACAGAAAGAAAACCAGGATCTGGCAATTAGTTTAACTTTAGCCCCTAAACAGCTGTTCATGAGGAGGTAAGTCAGGAGAGGTAAGGATTTTGTAAGCTATTGCAAAATTTTGGGGTGTTATAACTGCCATTGAGGATTTTAGCAAGGCAATGATTCCTTTTACATTTTAAGATTATGTCTGATGCTGTTTGTAAATGCATAGAAGAAGGCAAGAGTGGAAGAGAGGGGACAGGTCAAGGACCAGATAACAAAAAGAGATTCTTTTTAAGGAAGAATTGATAAGATTTCTTACAGATGTATGGAGAGGATGAACAGGAGAAAAATCGTAAGTAACGTGGTTCTTTGCCTGAGCAACGAAGTTTACTGTGGTGCCATTCATGGAGACGGAGACACAAGCTGGGAGGTGAGGAACGAGTTTGAGATGAAATACCAAGTGTTTCATTTAGGACAAATAAAGTTTGATATGTTCAAGGGTCATCGTCATGGAGATGTCAAGGAGGTAGTGGAAATGATGGGTCTGAATTTCAGTGGCAAGGTCTTGGTTGCAGGTATGAACTTGGGAGTCAAGGGCATTAACAGCAAATAACAAAGCGAGAAGTTGAGTGTAGATAGAGGAGAAGGCCTAGAACACATCCTGATGCTGGATGGGGGAAGAAACAAACATTCATTGAAGGAGACTGAGGAAGGGCCAGCCAGAGATGTGGAGAGTCAGAGGAAGGTGGACCACAGAGCCAGAAGAAAGTGAAAAGGAGGTTGGAACAGCCAAGTCTAAGGTCTTTCTTCTAAGGCCACTGTGCTCAGCTGACCATCACCTCCTCCAAGAAGCCTACCCCCAGCCAGATTTAGTACCTGTATAACACCATAAGGTGTATTCTCTGATGTGTGTGCCTCCCCCTTAACTCTCTGAGGGCAGGAGCTGTGTCTTACTCAACTCGTGCTCTTTCCCACCGAGCCGAGGGCTTCTGTGGAATGAATCAATGAACCCATCAGTTCTTGATGTCTCCCACATCTTCCATTCTCACCTTGTATGGCAACCGTTCCCAATTAAGGCCCCCAGCTCCTGGACACTGCTCCCTCTGCTAGAACTAGTCTTCCCTGTTCTGCAAATTCCTTTCCTCACCCCCAGGGACAGTAGGTGCTGGAGCCAACTCATACAGGCTCCAAAGAAGCAATCATGTGCAGCTGTTTCTAGCCTGCTCTGGCGATGCCACATTGGTAGTTTGAAATCAGCCATGATGGCAGTATTTACTCTACAGAAATAGGACCATGTCAGAAGGCCACTGCTAAGGTCATCTACAAACTACCCCACAGGACCTGGATAGGTAACTTGGGGATAGCGTGGTGACATCTTAATGAATAAGGCCTCTCAAGGTTATTCAAACAGAGCTCCTGGGAGCAAAAGTAACACCACCCAATCCCCTTATTCTTGACCATTGAATTTCAGGCTCTGTGTCAGGAAAATTAGGTGATGTGTGGAGGAAGAAAGGGTCCTTCCAGATCCTACTGTGGAAGGGCTTACCTGGAAAGCTGAATCAGACTCTGTTCATCACAGTTTAGGTCCCCTAGAAACTATTCACTTCTAAGATGAGGATCCAAGGTGAAGAGTTTATTCAGGGGGAGCAGTATGAGAGTGGAGAGGGAGAAGGAGGCAAGGCAGCCCACAGTGGCTGTGCCAGCAAGTCTATTACCGCAGTGGGCAACTGGGGATGACTCCCACAGCGAGAGCTCTGGGAAACAGAAGACAGCTCCTGTCTCAGAATGACTCTATCCAAGGGGCAGGAGAGCTGGAAGGTTGATGCACCCACTTCTCAGATTCACTGGCGGAGAACAGCTTCTGGGATTGTTCATTTCTTGGCACTTCTCTGATTCAGGAGAAAGTCCTAAGGCACAGAGGCAGGAATGGCTATTGGGAGGCAGCTGGCACCCACCAAAATGGCACCTCGGGGAGGTGGGGGGATGTGGATGAGTACCGCTGGCAGCTGCTAGAGGGGCATCTGGGATTCCTACAGTTCATTCAGGACTCTTACAAACATGGTAGGCAGACGCAGTGAAACCCCATCTCTTCTAAAAATACAAAAATTAGCTGGGTGTGGTGGCACACACCTATAGTCCCAGCTACTTGGGAGACTGAAGCAGGAGAATCACTTGAACCCAGGAGGCAGAGGCCATAGTGAGGTTGAGATCATGCCACTGCACTCCAGCCTGGGCAACACAGCAAGACTCCATCTCAAAAAAAAAAAACAAAAAATTACTAGGAAGGAAAGGTCCAGATGCACTTCTGAGGGCTTTTAGAGGGTAAAGAGAGGCTTTTCCCTGGCTTTCTGCTGTGCTTGGTAGAGTACAACAAAATTGAGAATTTAGGGTCCAAAGCCCAACTCTAGATGCCGCCCAGACCCCTCACCAGCTTCACAAACTTGACTAAGTGGTTTAACCTCTCTGAGCCTCAGTTGTCTCATCTTTCAAATGGGGAGAACAAAATCCACTTTGCATACTTCATGAGTGGCCACTAGAACTAAATGCACTATTGTACTAAATGACTTAAGGACTTAAGGATGCAACTGTCACTAAATTGCTTCTTTTCTGTGGGCTTGGTCACTATCTTACCTCATTTAATTGTTCAAAGACATACCCACCCAGTGATATGATACAATGTCAAGCCGTAGCTGGGAACATCCATTTGGAAACTACGCCCAAACAAGTGCAAAACTACCCAAATAAGAAAATGTGAAATGACATGCAACGTATGTTCCAAGTTAGAAATAATTAGCAAAAATCCAGGGGCTTCTTATTTTTCCTAAAAGAATTTGTTGGTTGAGTCGAGCTGACCCCGAACCATAGATTTTAAGCTGTAGCATGGGGGAAATCAGAATCTTTTAGGGTGGGGGTGTTGGCTTTCCAAAGGTAGGGTTCAGAGAACTGTGTTATTAACAGCAGGTATGCATGAAACTTGGTATGAATGAGTCTCTCTGTGTGCATCCATACTAAAAAATGTACATGCATCGTGGGCTAAATTCTTGTTGACTTTGGAAATAGAAAATGCATGCTTCTTAAGGCAAGAAATGAACACAGCGTTAAATGTCAGGACTGAACAATCTGAACTGTGCCTCGCATGCTCTCAAATCAGCGTTGCCTTGAAGATTTTCTCCCTGTCACTTAATGCTCCCTGCGCCTGTGAGGCAGGGAGGAGGGAGAGGATCTAGTTCAACACTGTGCAGTCCTTTCTCAAGGTCATTCAGGGATGAGAGGGTTTGGTGATATTGTTTGGCTTAACATGCCCCAAGAAAATAGCTTTGCTGCCCTCAGGGAGAGTTACTGGGATGATGAAAATGCTTTATTTTTTGTTGAAGTGTGGGTTACATGAGTATATGCATTTGCCAAAACGCATCCAATAGTGAGAACACTTAAGATCTGTGCATTTTACTCTGTGCAAATTATGCCTCAATTAAAAAGCAATTTGGTGGCCTCTTGCTTTGTTATGTGCAGAGATCAGCTTAAAGCCAGCCTTCACGATGACCCGTCTCCCCATCGACTCTCCACTCTTGCCCTTTGCTATGCAGCCTCACTGCCTCCCACTATGCACACGTGCATATACACACAGGCAAATGCACACACACGCATGCACACATGCAAACACACACAGGCAAACGCACACACACACATGCACACATGCAAACGCACACACATGCAAGCTCTCATGCACACACACACGCACACACATGCTCAGAATCACCAGCTGATGTTCTTTTTTTAATTTTGAGACGAAGTCTCGCTCTGTTGCCCAGGTTGAAGTGCAGTGGTGCAGTCTCAGCTCAATGCAACCTCCGCCTCCCGGGTTCAAGTGATTCTCCTGCTTCAGCCTCCCAAGTAGCTGGGACTACAGATGTGTACCACTATGCCCAGCTCATTTTTATATTTTTAGTAGAGACAGGGTTTCACCATGTTGGCCAGGATGTTCTTCATCTCTTGACCTAGTGATCCGCCTGCCTTGGCCTCCAAAAGTGCTGGGATTATAGGCGTGAGCCGCGGCGCCCAGCCACAGGTGTTCATTTTTGTTTCTTTGTTTGGGATAGGGTTTTGCTCTGTCACCCAGGGTGGAATGCAATGGTGGGATCACAGCTTACTGCAGCCTCGACCTCCCCAGCTCAAGTGATCCTCCCACCTCAGCCTTTCAAGTAGCTGGGACTGCAAGCATACGCCAACAGACCTGGCTAATTTTTTTTTTTCCATTTTTTGTAGAGGTGGGGTCTCACTATGTTTCCCAGGCTGGTCTTTAACTCCTGGACTCAGGCAATCCTCCCACATCAGTTTCCCAAAGTGCTGGAATTACAGGCATAAGCTACCATGCCTGGCCCAGCTGCTCATTTAAACATATAATATGTGGAGCGGGGGAGCTGCAGGGGTGGGGGAATTAGGTATTAGAGTGAGGAGAAACGCACTAGCCAGGCGTCTGCCCTCAGAGCATTTGGACCTGCTGGTCTGGTAAGAACGTGCCCCAACCCAAGCACAAGCAGGACGACATTGGCACCAGATGGACAATAGTGAACTTGGAAGAGGCAAAAGGACTCAGGGCAGGATGGGCAGAGTAGAGGTGGGAAGGAGGTGAGACCCCCCCCCCACCTAGCTAGACCAAAAGTCTCAAAGGGGGCGCAGGAGTGTGTTAGGGTGCCGACTACAGAGAAGAGGTGCTAGGACGTGAGATAGTGACATGGGGTCCTTAGCAGAGCTTCTGGCCTTCCTCATCTCTTCCTTAATGGCAACCCAGTCAGGAAGGAGGAGCCCTACAGGCCTCTTTTCATTTTGTTTTTGAATTATAAAAGTAATACACATTAACAGCCCCAAACTGGAAGTGTCCCAGATGTCCATCAACAGGAGCATAATTAAACACACCACAGCATATTTACACTGCTGTAAAAATAAATGAACTGCTGATGCAATGAAAACATTGAAGGAGTCTTTAAAAATGTTGCGGACATAAAAGAATATACACTGCAGAATTCCACTGCTGTGAAGCTCTAGGATGGCCCAAACTTCCCTATGGTAGAGAAAGAGGGCAGTGCCTGCCTCAGGCGAGACTGGCAGGAGGGCATCAGAGAACTTTCTGGAATGACAAAAGTGTTCTGTGCCATGGTAGGGTTTGGGTTACATGGGTGTGTGCATTTCCCAGAACCTGTTGAATGGTAAAATTTTGTTGTGCGAATTTTACCATATAAAAGTGGCGTCTAAGACTAAAAGACCCGTGAACTGTGAATGAACTCTGCTTCATGAGATGCAGGCAGGAGTGCTGGTCTCTGCAGTTTACTTTGAAGTTCATACAAACACACATGCACAGGCCCTGCTCTTAAAAAAATAAGATAGGCCGGGCGCGGTGGCTCACGCCTATAATCCCAGCACTTTGGGAGGCCGAGGCAGGCGGATTACAAGGTCAGGAGATCGAGACCATCCTGGCAAACATGGTGAAACCCGGTCTCTACTAAAAATACAAAAATCAGCTGGGCGTGGTGGCGCATGCCTTTAATCCCAGGTACTCGAAAAGCCAAGGGATGACAATCACTTGAACCAGGGAGTAGAGGCTGCAGTGAGCCGAGATCATGCCACAGCACTCCAGCCTGGTGACAGACAGAGATGCTGTGTCTAAATAAATAAATAAATAAGATGGTAGAATTCTTCCAGCTTTTCTGAACGCTTGAAAACTTTCATAGCAGCACGCTGGGTTTAAGAAAACTACATATAATAAATACAGTGGGGAAGGGAGAGAGAGAACATTGGACAGAGACCACACTGCTTCTGGACCACTATCCAGGGACTGGCATGCAGAGTTTCTCTGCTTCCAGCCTCACTCTGACCAGTCCCTGCTGCCCCACAGAACACTGGTTCCTTATAACGCGTATTCAAAATGAGACCTCATAGACTTGCGTTATTCATTCATCAATTACATTTTAATCACGTGGTCTGTGCCCAGGCCTATGCCAGGTGGAGGGTAAAGTCGTACGTGGTTCCTACCCTTGCAGTGTCTATAATCTAGTAAACTATTGATCCATGATAGGTTAGAAAAGAAGCAGCCTCGAGTGCCGGGAAGTGGACCCAGACTCCAATTGTTGAGAATGTAGTACACACCAGGCCCTGTTCAAGCGTTTTAACGTGGATTAATTCAGTTCAGCCTCATAAGCACTGACAAAGCATGAACTGTATTATCCCCATTTTACACTTTGAAAAACTGAGGCTTAGGGAAGTTCAGTTACCCGTCCGTGATGACACAGCAAGTGAGTGACCAAGCAGAGATTCAAAACCCAGGAAGTTGGATCTGGAGTTCATGCCTGAAACCAGAGGGTAGCAAACATTTTCTATAAGGGGCCAGGCAGGAAATAGTTTAAGCACTGTGGATCATACTGTGTCTGTCAACACCACTCAGCTCAACTGCTGTCATGTGGGAATAGCCATTGATGATATATAAATCAATGAGCTGAGTTCCAAATTTTATTTACAAAGACAGATTGGAGCCAGATGCAGTAGCTCATACTTATAATCCCAGCAGATTGGGAGGCCGATGCTGGAGGATTGCTTGAGGCCAGGAGTTTGAGACCAGCCTGGGCAACATAGCAAGACCCCATCTTTAAAAAAAAAATTAGCTGGACAGCTACTTGGGAGACTGAGGCAGGAGGATCACTTGAGCACAGGAGTTCAAAGCTGCAGTGAGCTATGATCTTACCTCCGCACTCCAACCTGGGCAACAGAATGAGACCCTGTCTCATTTGAAAAAAAAAAAAAAAAAAAAAAAAGGCAATGACTTCTACCCCAAACCGTCCATAGCTGCAGCAGCTGGGACATGTTTGAGCTGGACCAGAAGGCGGCTTCAGGAACCCTCATTCCTGCCTGTTTCATCCTTGTGGAAGTACAAAGGTCAGACAGCAAGGAGTAAATACAGGCTTTGAGAGCTCAGTTCTCTAACAATGAAAACACAAAAATACACCCCTGGGTGCATGTAGCAGTTCATGACCAAAGGAGGGCTATAGAGAAAAAGGTGAGAAGTTAAAAACACAGAAACCTCGCAAAATACTTAGTTGCTTTTCGCCTCTGGAACCAGATTTAGAATTTCAGCTACACTGTTCTTGGAGATTTCATGTGAATATAGGAAGGTAAAGTTCAAAAGCTTTGGTTTAACAGGATTCATTTTGAAAATGTTTGGCCAAAGAGAATTTTCCTGCTAGGAGCTTTGCTGTTGCTGGCTCTTGGTTTCTTAAGGGCATGAAATCACTTTACTAAGTTCTTGTTTCTGACAAGGATTTGACCCTGGAGCTCAGAGGGCAAGCGGGGCTGGAAATGCATTGCCCTCTTAGAATGTATCTGTGTACACAGTGTTGAAAGAGCTCAAAGGATTCCTGAGTGTTTATGCACAGTTTCACATCTACCCAAGGGTAACTAAGGATAGCTCCGAGAGCCTCTTCTTCTCTCTTAGAGGCTGCCATCTTGCTCCAAGGAGCCCACCTCCCTTCAACATTGGCCAGAACACGGGGGATGATCAGAGTGTGGACAGAATATTTGGGGGAAGAAAATCTCCTTCAATATAACACATTTGTGATGCAGTCCTGCATGCTGGCCTCTTTACACTAACCCAGCTGATGAGAGTAGGAAAATCTATCCACTGTCAGGTTGAGTGTGTGCATGAAGCCACCAGCTGGACCGTGATGGGGCCAATCTGCCATTTTTCCACACTGAATTAACCAGGTTAACCCAATTGCTCTAGTGTCACAGGGATACGACCTGAGTCTTTCTTTATTCTCAGGAAGGCATTTGGTGGCAGGCGACTCTGTTCCAGCTGGGGGGCTAGCAGATGATTGACTCACCAGGATTGCAAGTCACTGGAGAAAGAGTCCAGCTCAATCCCTCTGTGACAAGACATCACTAAGTCACATGTCACCGGATCTTCACAAGAAAGGGTTGGCTGTTGAGGGCATATGGTGTCCTGTCACCAGAAAATAAACCTGACACACCCACCTAGGGAGACACCTTCCCATATGCACACTCCAGTGGTGAACTGGTGCAGTCATGGCAAGAGGTACCCTAAACCCTGTCAGAAGGGCCCAGAACCACTCCTACTCGATAATCATCACTTAGTTGCCTAAATGCACAAATCAACCAGCCTCATTTTCCCTTCCCATGAACACAGAGAAGCTTTTCACTCCCTACAGAACAGTGTACATTGGTTGGGGTCCGTAGTCCTCAAACCTGAATGCACACAAGCATTTCCAAGCGAACCTGTGAAAAACGAATGTCAAGGTCCTTTCCCCAGAACACTAGGAGACTACAAAAAGTGGATCTGGGCTTTATACTTTCTCTAAATCAGTGGTTCTTAAACGTTCCTGTGCTTCAGAATCGCCTGGAGTTAGAGCACACATTCATGGGCCCTGCCCCAGGGCTTCTGATTCAGGAGTTCTGGGTGGGGCCTGAAATCCTGAATTTGTAACAGGTTCCCGAGTGCTGCTGCCTCTGCTGGCCCCAGAACCACCCTCTGGGGACCACTGCTCTAAGGCATCTCTTCTCTTTCTGGGCAGCCGGCCTTATGACTCTGGTCAAAGACAGAAGCCATGTCTTCTCTCTACACCACGAAAGAAACCCTTTGGCCTTTGTCTGCCAAGTCAGCACCCTAGTACCCTCTACCCGCTCTGCTTGATATTATAGTCACAATCACATGTGGCTCTTTAAATGTAAATTTGGTTAAAGATGAGATTAGAACTTTTTTTTTTCAATTGCATGAACCACATTTCAAATGCCCAACAGCCACGTGTACCCAATGGTTACCATGTTGGAGGGTACAGATATAGAACCGTTCTGTCACTGCAGAAAGTTCTGCTGGTCAGTGCTATTCTATAGAAACTCCAAGGCTGGGTGCAGTGGCTCACGCTTGTAATCACAGCACTCTGGGAGGCCGAGGTGGGAGGATCACTTGCCTCCAGGAGTTCAAGACCGACCTAGGCAACATAGTAAGACCTAGTCTCTACAAAAAATCAAAAATTAGCCAGGCATGTTGGTGTGTGCCTGCAGTCTTCAGGAGGCTGAGGCAGGAGGATCACTTGGGACTGGGAGCTTGAGGCTATAGTGAGCCGAGATCATACCACTGCACTACAGCCTGGGCAACAGAGTGAAACCCTGCCTCAAAAAAAAAAAAAAAAAAAAGGAGGAACTCCAAATACGTTCCCCTCTTTCTCTTCATAGGCTGTTATCCCCATTCTGTGAAAAACAAACCTCCGGAAATCCCTTTGCTAATATCAGAAATGGAATTTTAACTTTTTCCTCTGTTTCGTTTGCCCACAACAGCAACCCTCATCCACTTCTTCCCATCAAGTCTGGGGAAGGACAGAGACATTTGAGTGCAAAAGGGATGAAACGTTTTTTCATATTTTTCCATTGCCCATGTCATAAAATTCATCCTACAAGCAGTATGGGTTTGAGAAAGCAAAAGCTCCCTGGAGGTAAAGGAGCATGTGGATGGGGATGTGTCGTGGGCCGCAAGAATCTCGCAGCCCCGATGGAGAGTTCAGGTGGCCATGGGTACTCCAGCTGGAGCCCTGCTGTTGAGGGTAAGGCCAGGATGGGACTGAGAGTGGACAAGACAAAGACAAGCTCTGGGTTTCCAGAAAGTATCAGTTTCGGG
Source organism: Cacajao melanocephalus (assembly GCA_963573385.1). NCBI lineage: Eukaryota > Metazoa > Chordata > Mammalia > Primates > Pitheciidae > Cacajao > Cacajao melanocephalus. Next base: position 89,267 of record CAUYLG010033143.1, on the reverse strand, counting down.
GCTGGCTGCTGAAGCCGTCTGTTGCTTTTTCATTCTAGAGGGGAGATGTGGAATCACTGCTACTCAGAGGTGGGTACGCAGATGCCTTTTCCAAAGCCTAACTCTGCTTAGGAAGCGTCGTTTTTTAGAAGCCTAACTCTAACCCTCTTTGACAGATCCGGCTGAACAGCAGGGGGCTGATCTACTCCGTGGGCTTGCTCCTGGCCTCCGTCTTTGTCACGGTAGGTTGGCAGCTCTCTCCTGTGCCTGCGTTTGCCTGTTCTTTCCTCCATTTGGGTTCTCTGGATACCCCTGGCCTCCTGGTGACTAAGACAAGCCACCTCTATGTCCCATCTCCTGGCTGTTTCTTCTGGAAGTGAGTCCTAGTGACCCACTAGAACACCTCCCTTTCTGAAAGAAGCTAGTCTTCCTCCCAAAGGCATAGCCCTGTCTTTTGTAGCACACAAACTGTTTTCCCAAATGCAAAGAGAAGATCCTACTTCATCTACAATATTAGTCATGGAAAGGTAGATTCCAATTCATTGACAGTTCCAGGTTACCACATGAATCCATGGATTTGACTAATACTTGGAAACTAGAAACCTATTTTATTGACAGTGCATTTTGAGGCCATTCCACTGTCTCAGCCGTTACGCCCATTTGTGTACTCCAATATTCCCAACGCAACTGACATGTTTGGTGGGAACAAGCTGACACCAACGCATGGACTCACCCACAGGAAACATCCACTAACATACAACTACACTGTTGGATTTCCACATTAATAAGCACTGAGACACAATATGTTTTTTCCTTAATTTTTCAAGGAAATAGTCATGGATTACACCTGGCATGTTGTTAGCATAAATATGCCCAAGAATGGGAATTCAGAAGGACAGGTGGGAAGCAAGAGAAGTAATTTACAGTATCAGGGTGCGAATCGAATGTCAGCATTTCACCAAAACGATTACTGCCTTATGCGAAAGTGAAAATAGACATCATTCGTGCTCTCGTGGTTTAGGAGGTCCTGCAGTTCTGCCGTGACTTGGAGTGGTGATGCTGGTAACAGCCACACACAGTGCTTAATGTTTTGTGTATATATTTTCCCATTTGGAGCTCATCACACCCCCCCACGAGGTGTCTTTAATACCAGCCCTATTATACAGATGAGCGACTGAAGCCTAGAGAAGCTAATTGACTCGTTTTCAGTGACACCGCGTGAATGAAGGCACAAGCCAGCTGACACCAAGGGTGCATGCGGATAGCTACCGTGTGTGTTCTTAGGCTGTGCTATAGTTACACCATCTACAGGAGACCCGGCTAACCACTAACGGGGCTGTCAGAATGAGGTTGCCAAAATCCTGAAGAGAGGTAGGTTTAGGGAGGAAAAGCAGTTTCAAACATGTTAAGTTTGCAATGCCTGCTTGACATCCAAGGGAAGAGGTCAAGAACGCCATTGGAAATATGAGTCTGAGTTCACAAGAGATGTTCAGTCTGGGGACACCGTAGTATAGATGGTATTTAAAGCCCTGCAGCTGGGAGAACTCATCAAGGGAATGAGTGCACACAAAAGAAGAGAAGAGGCCCACTGTCTGAGTTTCGGGGCAGCCTGACACTTACAGGTCAGGACAATGAGGACAATACACCAGAATAAGCTGAGAAGGAACCGTTTGGAGATGCAGGAAGAAAACCAGGAGAATGCGGCGCCCTGGAAGCCACCTGCCGAAGGGCTTTCCGGGTGGAGGGAGCTATCGGCTGAGTCAGGGAGAGGAGCCCTGAGCATTGGCCATTGCAGTTAGCAATGCAAAGCCATTGGTGCTCATGAGAGGGTAGCGTTGTGCAGTGGGGTGGAATAAGCTAATAGAGAATGGAAGGAGACAGACTGGAGACTGCGAGTGGTCATTCACAACTCTTCCATGTTCTCTGGCTGTAGAGAAAGGAGAGAAATGGAAATTCAGATAAAAATATTACTTTAAGATGAGTGACATAACAGAATCTTCGTATGCCAGTTAGAATAATCCAGGGATGCAGTTGTGGCATACAGCTAGAAGAGAGGGGAGTTGCTGGAACAAGGTCCTTAAGCAGGATGGAAGATGGGACCTGGGGCGCGCAGGGTGGAGTTGACCTCAGTGCCAGGAGAGAAGGCAGGAAGGTGGGGTTGGGAGCTCTGTGCTGTGGGAATGAGTGAGGGTGCAGAAGCAAGTGTTGGAGGTTGGAAAAGGGGGAGAGGTGTGAAGTAGCCACCTGGACAAGGGAGAGACAAGGGACTAGGGAAGGAGGAGATGCCTGCTGAAAAGCATTAATGCCCCACCTAACATCAGTGGTCTCAAATATAAAGTAAGACCCATCAGCATGGCTGGCTGATTTCCTCCAGCCCCCATGGTCAGCCGCGTGGATACAGCGTGAACCAGATTGGGACTTGGCTTGAACTGAAGGGTTGTGGCTGAGCCAACCAAGGACAACCGAGCAAGAGAGGCCAAGGAATCAGCGTAGATGCCCCAGAGTGACTCCAGCGAGTGCAGGTGGAACTGAAGCAAAGGAAGGGGAGAAGGAAAGGAGCAACATGGGTGAAGCCTTAGAGAAGTGGTGATGGTATCAGTGAGGTGTGGGCTGCGGGGGTCTGCAGCATTGTGGGAGCTGAGGAATCGGGTGGAGAAAGCTAGAAAGGAAGAGATTGGAGTCAGAAAGTGGGATGTGTGACGCTAAGATAACACAGATGCTTCTATCACTTCCGGTAACAACAGCTAGACCCCCGTGCCACCTGGCAGAACTTTCTGCCATGAAATGGCATGTACCTGGGCTGGACAGTGCCACCGGCTGTGGCTGGCTATAGCACTTGAAATGTAGAGCTGTGTTTTAATTTTATTTCACTTAAATTTGGGTAGCATGTGGGCCAGTGGGTGTGAGTGGTGAGGCCCGATGGAGGATGAGAACTTGAGGGGGCAGAGTGTTGGAAAGACCCTCTCCCTCTCCGGGGACATTGAAATCACTGAGAAGGTCAGCAGGTGTGCAGTGGAGAGGGGCAGGAGCAGGCAGAAAGCTTCAAGGATGGGCAGTGGCCGTGGTTACACCGTTGACTGCAACAGGAGGAACCAAGAGGGACCATGGTGAAGACCTGAGACTCCAGGCTCAGTGTTTTCAGGGAAGAAAGAAGGAAAATGGTCTGGAAGGCACCATGAGGAGCTGTAGGGAGGGAGCGACTTCCTCACCTCCAGGCACAGCCATGGGAAGAGATGCGACTGTAGTGTCCCCAGGCGAGCAGGAGTCTGCTTAGAGCAAAAAGGCCCAGAACAGATGAAGGGCCCTCGGGGACGTGGGCTTGCAGCTCCGTGGAAGAGGGTTGGCTGCTGGGATGTGCTTCTAAGTCCTGCCATTTGTTTTAGTTACTTTTCCACAACCAGCAGCTTCTGGCTTCTTTTCTTCCTGATATTGATGTTCTCTGTTCTCACATTCCGGAATCTGAGACAAGAGTTGGATTTTGCAGGCTCAGAGAATATCAGCACCCCACCCGAGGCCCACAGTCAGCAGCCCCTCCCCGGGTCCCCTGGCTTCCCCCACTCACCCCCCAGAGGCTGCTGCCTCCTCCTGGCACCCTCTGAACCTGTTCTGTACCCTGCAGGTGTTCGGTGTCCACCTGAACAAGTGGCAGCTGGATAAGAAGCTAGGCTGTGGGTGCCTCCTCCTGTATGGCGTGTTCCTGTGCTTCTCCATCATGACTGAGTTCAACGTGTTCACCTTCGTGAACCTGCCCATGTGCGGGGACCACTAGCCGCCGGGCGCCTGCAGAGGCTCAGCTTCTCCTTTTCTGTGCAATACGAGACAAGGCAGCAACCCGAGTCACGCGGGCCCCCAGGGCCATGGCGTTCGTCTCTCCCTTGCTGTCCTCAGGCCTCCACTCCTGTTTTGGTGGCCCAGGCTCTCCCCTGCCCCATCCTCACTCCCCTATGTCCTTGGGTCACACCCACCCACCCTTTCCTGCCTCCTCCATGTGAAGACATCCGACATCCACGTGACCCTTCCAGCTCCATTTTTGAACAGTGACGGAGATTCTAGAAAAACTGGCTGCTAACTGGCCCGAGCCGGGCAACACTGATTCCAGCCCCTCCTCCTTTTTTAAGTTATTTGATGGAAGACTCACCTAATTTATGACCTAAGACTGTTGAAGAAATAGGAGGGGTCCGTTGATTACAAGGAGTGTTTGGGATTTTGTTTGGTTCAGAGGTGATGCCTAGGTGACTGGGTTTGGGGGGATTGTTTTCTTTTGGGGGTCTTCCCCTTTTATTCCTTTTTTTCCAGAGATCAAGAGCTTCGCTTGCATCTTTTTCCACTGGGCTTGGGATTAACCAACGACCCAAAAGCTGCACCTGCCATGTTGTCTGGACTTGCATCCCGGGCGTGTTGGAGTATGTACGGATATAGCGCTTTTTAGAGGAGCCACTGGGCAGGGCCACCAAGAACAAATGCATGACATTTTATAGCGAAGGACGTCTCACTCAAGTCTTGTGGGCGTCCGCTGGGGGTGGGGGGACACAAGGTTTTGGAGGAAGAAGACAGCTTCCCTCGTGTCCATCATCACCATCTCTTTCTCACTAGGTTCTTTCTAGTTTTCAAGCAATAGTTCTAGCCTGCCTGAGGCCTTGGACAAGGGGGCCCCAGTTAAACTACCCATCCGTGAGGTGCCAGGCAATCAACGACAAAAGCTTCCCCGACTTGCGAGTCCCCGAGATGTGCTCTTGTTGCTTGGCATTTGAGGTGACAGGGAGTGACCCAGAGGCCACCACTGCTTTTCCTGCAGGAGTTACAGACACTGGTTTCTTGGAAAATGGAGAGAAGCGCGCTTTGCACAGACGTCGTCAATTAAGTCCCAGTTTGCCGCTTGGTATTGAGTACACTGGACCCTGACGGCTGGCCCTTGGGCAAACGTCCTTCCTCACGGGGACGCCTCTGCCAAGCCAGCCCAGCTGCACCCCTCCCTTCCTGGAGGGATGGCCAGGGAAGGAGAAAACAGAACTGACACCTTTGAAACCACAGAATGTGTTACATGCAGACTCGCTCAAGGGCATAAGTTATTATGAACGTTCTTGCAAACCACTGCTCAACAGCCCTGCTAGATTTTTGTATGATGCTGGATTATTATGCAGACTAATTTCACCCGGTCAAGACACACCCATGCTTGTTCACTTGTATTTATTGAAACTGTGGATTCTTGCCCGTGCTGTCCCTTGTATTTACTTTAAGCACTGATCACTTACCATTCATTCGGTATGGTTTTCCCTGTCCCTTGTACACATTCTGGTATGAATTTGTAAAAATAACCTGCTACAAATTGGTTGAATGTTTCTGTCTGTGGTACAAACCAGCATTAGCAGATGGGGCATGTGCCCAACTGAGGAACAAAAGGAGAAATCACCAATTTGGGCTCTCAGAGCTAAGACACACGTATTGGTTCTGTTGCACATTTTGCACTGGTTTATGGCGATTGTTTTCTTGGACGGATAGTGTAAAATAAACTTCTCTGTTCTCTATCCTTCCCTGAGCAGAGTGAATTACTTTCTCCCCTGGAAGGCTGTGCATTTTCCATTGAGGAGAACATATGGGAGGTAAAATGATCACAGTCACTATGTGGCCAGGTATTTGCCATCTGCTGTTTCTGCATTGCCTCACCTGGAAAGCTGGTGTATGTGTGGCAGATTACGAGAATGAAGTGGCAAGCTGTGGGTCCCCTCTAAATCTTGAAGGGACTTTAGGCCTATCATCCTGTCATAGAATTCTAGAACTCTACCTGTCCTAGAATACATTAGTTAGGAATTCATTCTTTCCATTGAATGTGAAAGAAGGAGCATCACAGTGCTGATGATGACATTCTGGAGTGGGCGAGTTCTCCATTCTGTTTGATTTTGGTAGTTCTTAATCGTGAAAATTAAGACTTCCCCAAAGCTGATTCCTTAAAAGAGAGAATAACAGAGTTGTCATAAGCCATGTTCTGATCCTGGGTGATGCTCAAGAAATAGTTGCCCAGATCTAAATTAGTAAACACAGAACTAGGTTTCCACCAGAAATGTCGCACCATTCATTTATAAGAGTCAGAAGAAAAATAGCTACTAATCCACAGCACCAACTTCATTTAACTACTGAAAAATATATATTCCCGGGGTGGGGGGAATACTAGGTACTTAGCTGTGTTTTGAGTGTTTCCATCTTCGAATGTTTTATTACTCTATTTGTGTATTTTACAAATATACCCTGGACACAGGGCAGGGTATTTTCATTATGCCGATTAGTGCATACAAAGCATTAAATACTTTTACATTAAGTATCTTGTCAGACTAGTCTTCATTAGTTTTACTTTTAATCTTAAGCAAACATATTTAGTCAGTGGTTTGATTTTTTTTTAAAAAAAAATACATTTTTCGTGAAATCTTTAGAAACTATAGTTCATGGCTGAATTTCTCGAAGTGAGAATTCTGGGACAAGGCAGAGTTTTCATGTTTCCATGCGTAATGATTGCCAACTCAAGAACTATGGGGGTTTCCTTTCTGAAATGAGAATTTAGCCTATTTCTGCTTAGATCTCAGCCATGCAAGACTGTCTCGGGTCGTGAGTTTAGAATGGGTTTGAAATGAGCCGGCTGTTCAGTGATGCCGGATTGCCGATATTGCTCTTTTCACTGCTTCTGCTGAGCTGGGACTTAAGATGGGGCTGGGATGGGTTTGAGGAAATAATTTTTGTCAATATCCCCAAACCTGATCGTGTCTACTAGAGACACCCTCGCAGCAATTTTCTGAGCAGGCTGAACTCCCCAGGCTAAGGCCTCATGCACAAGTGGGACATCTCCCCTGCCTTGGCCAAGGGAAGATGGGCACTGGGTCTCACACTTCCTCCTGAGTGCGTCCTAGCTGGCACCAACTGGCACCTGGAGACGGCCCCCTGTTCCTAGAGATTCTGCTCCCACCCTTGCTGAAAGTCATGGCCAGGAGGAGTCATTGAGGCCCTCAAGTGGCCTCAGATACACTGAGAGGTCACTACGAGGGGATATTTCCAGGCACAATGGAAAGACAGCTTCTGCCCCTTCTTCTAGAGAAAACTGCTGGTCCTACCTTTTTAGTAATAGTGCACTTTTGTAGGTACGTGTTTTGTATTCACCTCCAAAAGATAGCTGGCGTGAAGGGTAAGTGGATGTAAGCCGTTTATATTTTCCTAGTTCTTTTGCTGCAGACTTACAGTTTACAGTTGTAGATTTGCATACTAGGGATTTGAGACTGTATAACTCGAGTGGTAAATTTGAAATCATTTTAAGCACTTGAGCTTCAAAGAAAAGCCTGAATGTTTAGATAAAGGTAAGAAGCGATAACATTATAAAATCCAGACTGTTTTCAATTGTGATGTATAAAAATAAGAATATCCAACTTACGATAAATGTAACCAAATAGTGTCCTAGAATTTTACCTAATTGTTCTTAAAAATATTCAGATCATTGGGAAAAATTAGAAATGAGAAATTGGTAATGATGATAGGGATTTTTCCAAGATTTATTTATTTTCACCTTTTTAAAATAGAATAATTATCCCATTAGGGAATAATGATCTGATTATTCTGACCCATTTCCATCAACTATTTTGAAATAGATGAGACATTTTCATGTTGAATTTTGTAAAGTCTTGTATTAATTAATGAATCTCATTTATTTTGTTATTTTCTGCAATGGATGCCCATACACACACATACACACACACATCATCTATCTGATACCAAAACTCTGCATGAACACAAGCCAGTGGATCTTTGAAATTTTTTCAAAAAATTTCTTCCAACTGTCTATTATTATGCAAGAATAATAGAGGTGGATTCAGCAAAGTTTTCTCCGATAAATAAAAGGCTACACGTTCATTGTCCCGTCATCCGGAGATGTAGGCCCTGCTGAGATGCTGAAAAGTGAGGAGCTGAGCTGTGGACAGCAGAGATTAGCAATGTACATGAGATACATGATGTCAGTTTCCAGAATTGATTTCACAGTGAACTTTATGCCTACTTTCAAAACACAGGGCAGAGTAATAAAACTCCACCAAAATCTTTCAGATGGCTTACTGTTACACTCAGGCCATTTATTTCTTTAATAACGTGTACCCAGTAGTCTCATTAATTTAAGAAATTCTTACTAAATCTTAATGTAGCAAACATTCTTGCTGCGTTACAGAGATTTAAACATAGTGATTAGCCATAGTTAATACTTATTTTGGTCTTGCTCTTTGTTTTTGCAATAAGAAGGAGGGAAGGGAAGATTTAAAATTACAATTTTGGCTTACACAGATGCCACTTAAGGATTTTTCTACTTGAATTAGTTTACATAAACATATGTATGTATACATAAATTACGTTTCTTCTTTATATAACTTCCAACTTACCCTGTTTATCAAAAGCTGAATTTGGTGATGTCACGTCTTTTGGTTTGTTGGAGCAATCAATTCAGTAACTAATTCCAGAAAACACACAAAACTTGGAATGAAATGTGATGAGGAATTTCAGAATCCTTGCAATTGCTTTTTCAGTGCTTCTGAGCCAAGCTTATAAGTCATTGCTTAGAAGAGGTATGCTTGTGTGTGAAGGTGCTTTCAGTATAAAACTAATATTTTTTAACTCTTGCAGAAGAAAAGTATTCTCCAGTCAGTTTCATATCTTTCTTTTTGATATACCAAGTCAGACGCTTCATCCCTCTCCCATGATTAATGGAGGATGATTCATTTTTTAAAATACTACCTACTAAAGCTATACTCTGGTCATCATTGCTCTAACCACCAATAAGTTTGAATGCAAATGCCTAGTGCTTTTTTCTTAGGAGAATGGATTTTGTCTGCTGGTTACAGATTTCTGATATACCAGCTCCAGCTTATCTAAAAATGTATTGTCATAGCAGGTAGAACTGTTTCTTACAGTTGCTTAAATATTCAATCCAACTTCACATGTGAAAAACGTGTTTACCTGCATTTATTCATTACATTATCTAAATCAGTGTTTTCCAAACTGATGCTTATGTCAGAATTATCTGGAGACTTCTGGGCCTCACCCAAGAGTTTCTAACTCAGTAGACACAGGGATAAGCCCAAGAATTGTCCTTTCTCACCAACACCCACACATTACCACTGTTGGGTCTAGAACTGACTTTGAGAAATTTGAGGAATTTTCCCCAAAGAAAATCAGAGTCACAAATGATAACATCTGCACAATGTGTTAGTAAAGTATCATGCTAGCAGCTTCTAAGGAGACCTCAGTACATTTTTTAATGTAAACTATGAACCATGCCTGAGATGGCCTGGCCTGACCAGGAATAAACAGCCGTGATATCTGCATTGGAAGACCTATCCACACACATCAGGTGTGCAGGTCACCCTTGACCAGGGGTCTCTTGACATGTCTCAGGTTTTGTTTTTACTTCATTTCTATGTTTTATTTTTATGGGCACATAGTAGAGGTATATATTTATAAAGTACCTGAGATATCTGATAGAGGCCTACAACGTGTGATAATCTCATCAGGGTAAATGGGGTATCTGTCACCTCATGCATTTACCCTTTGTGTTACAAACAATTCAGTTATACTCTTAGTTATTTAAAATGTACAAGTAAATTATTATCGACTATAGTCACCCCATTATCCTAGCAAATACTAGGTCTTTTCATTCTTTCTATTTTTTTGTACCCATAACTATCCCCACTTCCCCTCCCAAACTCCACACTACCCTTCCCAGCCTCTGGTAACAATCCCCCTACCCTCCATCTCCATGAGTTCAATTGTTTTAATTTTTAGCTCCCACAATTAAGTGAGAACATGTAAAGTTTGTCTTTGTGTGCCTGGTGGATTTCGCTGAACATAATGACCTCCAACTTCATCCATGTTGTTGGAAATGACAAGATCTCATTCTTCTCTGTGGCTGAACAGTGATGTGGCTCCATGATGAATATGTACCACATTTTCTTTTTCCATTCATCTGTTGATGGACACTTAGGTTGCTTCCAAATCCTGGCTATGGTGAACAGAGCTGCAACAAGCATGGAAGTGCAGTCATCTCAACATCCTGATTTATTTTTTTTTTTTTTTTTTTTTTTTTGGTGGGGGTGGTATTTACCTAGCAGTGGGATAGCTGGTAGCTTTATTTTTAGTTTTTTGAGGAACCTCCAAACTGTTCTCCATAGTGGTTGTATTAGTACTAATTTACATTCCCACCAACAGTGTATGAAGATTCTCTTTTCTCCACATCCTGGCCAGCGTTTGTTATCATCTGTCTTTGGATAAAAGCCATTTTCAATGGGGTGAGACGATATCTCATTGTAGTTTTGATTTGCATTTCCTGTTGGTCAGTGATGTTGAGCACTTTTTCATATGCCTGTTTATAGGCCTGATTTTTAAATTAGTAAGTGTGGGTTATACACAGGCACAAAGTCAAATAGGGCTTGTCCTCGGTATATTTTCAACCCAGCAAAAGGAATCTCTGTGGTGGCAGATGGCCAGCTGCCAAGAAAAGATCGTAAGTGATTCCTAACAAAACAGAAGACGCTTCGAAGGCATGTCGGGTGTATGTGGACCTGTGACAGCTCAGATACTCACACTGACAGGGTCCATCATCTGGACTGTGTCATTACGGCAGTTCAAATGCCAGTTTAGCTGAAAGGCCTACGCTGTCTTTGCTGTAATACGTATTGTTTCTAAACAGGTCTTTCTACACTCCCTATTTCTCTGAAAGCAGTTACATGAGCATAAGGCAGAAACCAGGAAACTTTGCTTTTAAATCTTTATAAAATGTGTTTTCTTTTCTTTTCTTTTTTTCTTTCTTTTTTTTCTTTTTTTTTTTTTGAGACAGAGTCTCACTCTGTCGCCCAGGCTGGAGTGCAGTCGTGTGATTCAGTTCACTGCAACCTCTGCCTCCCAGGTTCAAGTGATTCTCCTGCCTCAGCCTCCTGAATAGCTGGGATTACAGGCATGTACCACCAAGCACAGCTAATTTTAATTTTTTTAGTAGAGATGGGGTTTCACCATGTTGGCCAAGCTGGTCTTGAACTCCTGACCTCGTGATCTGCCCACCTCAGCCTCCCAAAGTGCTGGAATTACAGGCATGAGCCACTGTGCACGGCCAAAACATATTTTCTTACTGGATGTATCTAGCACAGAGAGTTCAAAATCTCAGGAGCAACCCTTAATGTGTCCCTTACATCCAAAGGTAGTCATCACTTGGAGAGTCGAATCCAACCAAAGATGAAATTCCTCACCTGTAACTGTTTGTATGATTTTCATGGGCCTGCCTGGCCCAGGCACTATTCTTTTCCCAGTGACTGGAGCATTAATGGGGATACTGGTGGTTGTACGAAATGCGTTAACATCAAAATGTTTTCTTTTCCCTTCTTGCCTTTCATAAATGAGGCAGGTTTCAATATGCGGACCCTGAAGCAAAGAAAGATCAAAATGAAGCTCAGTGCTCCTTCAACAGCTGCCAGCATCTCTTCTCGCGTGAGAATGTCACAGTGACGATGCCTCAGTTTCTTAGTCTCTATTAAAACTTAAAAATTATTATTATTTTTAAAGCTTCAGTCCAGTTTCGCAGAGACTTCACCTGAAAATGGAGGCCCTGAAAAAGCTGTGAGGAGCTGAAAGCAAGAGTATTTTGAGAAGCTCAGAAAATACTTCCTAGCCCTCCTCATGCCGTGTCAGCGCAGGCCATGCCACTGGGTTCAGGTGGAAAGCAGAGATTCCTCACCTTGGGTCCACATTAGAACCACCTAGGATGCATTTAAGGATACCAAGGCCCCCAACCCCATCCCGATTTGGATTCTCTGGCATCTGACACACCCCAGGACCTCAGAGTTTGTTTGGGACTCCCAGGTATTTCACACATGTATCTGTGGTTCGGAACCACTGGCTTAAGAAAGAATAATCACTCCATTTGGGATTTTTCTTTCTTTCTTTTTTTTTTTTAAGATGGAGTCTCCCTCTGTCACCAGGCTGGACTGCAGTGGCGTGATCTCGGCTCACTGCAAACTCCGCCTCCCGGGTTCGAGAGATTCTCCTGTAGCTGGGATTACAGGCACGTGCCACCACGCCCAACCAATTTTTATATTTTAATAGAGACAGGGTTTCACCATGTTGGTCAGGCTGGTCTCGAACTCCTGACCTTGTGATATGCCTCGGTCTCCCAAAGCGCTGGGATTACAGGCCTGAGCCACCACGCCCAGCCCATTTGGGATCTTTCATTGTGCAGATTCCAAAAGGAACTCCCGATGTCTGTCCTGCAGGTCTTTGTTACTCTGTGTGAGTGGGCCTCAAACCAGCAGTTTTGATGAGAGAAATGATTTTTGGAGTTCCTGGAGAACAGCACTGTCTGGCGGGACTTCCTATGATCATGGAAACGTTCTTTACCTCTGCTGCTCGGTACAGTAGCCACTAGACGCCTGTTGCTGTTGAGCACTCGCAATGTGGCTCATGCAACTGAGGAACAAAATATTTAACCTTGTTTATCTTTAAACATGCATTTAAAGAACCGTATGTGATTAGGGGCTCCAGTATCGAGCAGAGCAGACAGAGTGCACTGAGGGGCCGACTTGGCCAACAAAGGCCCTAGAGTTTCTTTTACAATGTAGAGAGAACATCGCTTCTGCCTTTGGCAAAGGGGGTGAGGCCGGCTGCCCTGGAACAGAAGGGATGCCTCAGAGGAGCAGTTCTCAAAGGATAGTCCCAGAGCCAACAGCATGAACAACAGCATCATGGGGGAACTTGCTAGAAATGCAGACTCTCAGGCCCCATCCAGACCTCCTGAATCAGACCCTGTGGTTTAACAAGATCCCCAGGTGATCTGTGTAAATAGTCAAGACTGAGATGACCTGCCGGTAGCTCTCTGCTCTTCAGAAGACAAGAAGCCGGTTTCACAGAGCCTTGTGCAGGAGGTCACTCCATATTAAGTCATGGGTATCCATGTGTATTACCAGATTTGCCAGATGTGGACAGGCAAGAGTTATGGAGAGCAATGCATTTGAAACTGGGAATAGATTGGTACAGTTTAAAGGGCAAAAGGGTCATCTTCTTTTAGTTCCATAAGCCTTCGTTTAGATGGGGCAGAGGAGAAACTAGAGAATTCAACTGCAAGACAAAGATCTAACTCAAGGTGTTTCCCACTTGATTTTCAAATTCATTCCAGTTGCTTCTTTAGATGGGGACTCACATCAGATATCTTGCTAGTATAGAAAGTTCCTGAGCTGTACTGACAAACAAAACAGGCCTGTAGCCCCATGACACTGTGCTTTACTTGCAAGATAGATTTCTCTTTGGGAGCTAAGGGAAAGGGGACAGAAAAAACAAAAAAATCTCAAGCCAGAAGCTCAACACATTTAGAAAAGGGGGCAGAAAATAGGACAAGGAAAAAATTGGTTTATGTAACAGCAATTTTTTGCAATAAGTGTGGGGACAGGTCCCATCAGGATGGCATTAGGCTGTTAATTTTGAAATGATCATTGGAACCCAGCTGGATAGCAGCAAGGTTTGACGCCAGGAGCAAACATAGCCAGGAAGTAGAGGAGCAGATGACTCAGCCCACAGGGCACCAGAGGCGGGGATAATTTCTTCACCCAGGGGAGCGGCAATAGCCATCTGTTGTGTAGGCATTACCAAGTTCAATTGTGTGAGCAAGAATGGAAATCTGTTCTTCTGCAGCTTGTGAAAGAAATTAATCGCTGCTCTCTGCATGCTAAATTTGGATATTTAGCTCAGACAGTCCCTGAATTTGCCTTCAGGTTAAATTCTCCTTTCCCTGGGACCTCCTGTTACCTTCACTCCACCCCAACTCTCTCTTGCCCATTTTGCACCCCTAATCCAAACATAAAACGAAATAACTGGGAATGGCTTCCAAATGCCTCTTTCACATCTGCTCAGGCCATCATTACAGAATTTCATTTGCAAAAAAAAAAAAAAAAAAAAAAAAACCAAGATGAAAACAAATGAGGCATTTTATTCTGGCATTTCATTTTATTCTACACACAGATAAGGGCAGGGCAGTAGAGAGTTTTGGTCTGTGGCCTCCTCCCAGGACTAACAAGGGCCTGACACAAGAAAACACACCCTTGGTGCTTTTATTAATAATCTTTTATATGTTGGGTACAGTTGCTCACCCCTTGGAATTGCAACTTTTTGGGAGGCCAAAGCCAGAAGATTATTTGAGGCCAGGCGTTGGAGACCAGCCTCAGCAACATAGCAAGACCCCATCTCTACAGAAAATTTAAAAATTAGCCAGTCATGGCGGCATGCACCTGTAGTGTAGTTCCGGCTACTTGGGAGGCTCAGGCAGAAGGATCACCTGAGCTCAGGAGTTCGAGGTTGCAGTGAGCTATGATCGCACCACTGCATTCCAGCCGGCATGATAGTGTGAGACCCTATCTCTAAAAAAAGAAATTAAAAAGAAATAAAAAATAAAATACCTCTTATAGTCCATCACCAAAACAAGGATACAGATAAAAAGTCCAAAATTGTGTGAAAGCACAATATTCAAAAATCTTTCCAAGATTACTCTTACGGAAAAATTTAAAATAAGTATAGGTTTAAGATTTCTTAGCTCATTAACACGGTAATCATTAACACCATAAGACGGTCAATGACTGTAAAGAGTGCTAGACTTGCGACTAATTAATGAGCTCCGATGCAACCATACTCATAACCTGTCGCAATCTTCATTGCCTGATAGAAATGATTTGCCTTTCCCAGACAAGATACACATGTGGGAGTGTAACTTCATAAAGTCTGAGTCCTTGATCAACAGTGAGTCAGAGGTGCACTCCCCTAGTTCACACAACAATCCTTGGGTGTGTCTGTTGAGCAAGGTTCCAGTATGTCATTGACAGGAGACACTAACCTTAACCCTCTCTTGTCCTTATTTCCAAGTGCTGGGTAATTATGTCCTACTGGTTTCAACTGAAATCATTCATCAAACATGCATGTTCACAAGTGCTTTAGCTAAGCGAGCCTGAAATTCCTCTAATTTCCTGGAAATTTCATTAAAAGCCTTTGTCCTTCCTGAAATGTCCCCTTTTGAAGTCCTATACTTCAAAGTATCAGTCTTATACTTTATACTTCTTATATACAGGATAAGATATTAATTCAAAGAAACTTAATGCAAGCGGCTAAATTCCATTCATCTAAACAAGCTTTTCTTCTTTCTCCTTGGTGCTACATTTCACTTAAAGCTGCAGGAAAGCATAGCTGGAAAAATGAGCTGAGTGTGTTCTGCCAATAGGTCAGGATGAAGCAGGAATGTTATCCTGCGATGAATTAAAAGTTTTCTGTTTCATTTATCGGTAGAATTCAAAGTTCTCTGATGTTTCTCTAAGTGTCATACATCCATGAAACACTGTAAAACTGAAAAACAATCCAAATGCTGTATTGTCCATTTCTGTTCTTTAGGACTCTACAGTTTAAGACAGCAAGAAATTAAAGAATTTTGAAAGTAAAAGTTATCTTCAAATATTATATTTCCTCTTAATGAGATTTTTTTCACCTTTAAATCGGATGCAGCAAGAAACAAACCTTAGTTATTCTTTTTAAACAGATATAAACTGATTTGTTTCATGCTTATATGAATCTGATTTCTCTATATTTGTTTTACCATTTATTATAGAGTAGTATTTGCCTTTATGACACTTTTTCCTTTTGCATGCACTAATTAGTAGTTTAGGAGAGGATTTTATTTTCCATTTATTTTCCATTTTTCAGTAATCTCAGTATTTATAGACTGGTGTTTGTGTATTTGAAAAAGTTGTGGCTATTTGTGAGCCTAAGAAAATTTTACAACATTGTTGCTGAAAGAATAATAAGATTTATGACATGTTAGTGTTTATTATTTTAATTTACTTTTATAATTATTCTGGGTTGAATTGTCCCTCCCCACCACACACACGAAAAATATGTTAAGGCCTAGCTCGGTGTCTCATGTCTGTAATCCCAGCACTTTGGGAGGCCGAGGCAGGTGAATCACCAGGTCAGGAGCTTAAGACCATCTTAGCTAACACAGTGAAACCCCATCTCTACTAAAAACACAAAAAATTAACCGGGTGTGGTGGTACGTGCCTGTAATCCCAGCTACTCGGGAGGCTGAGGCAGGAAAATCACTTGAACCTGGGAGGCGGAGGTTGCAGTGAGCTGAGATTGCACCATAGCATTCCAGCCTGGGCAGCAAAGCAAGACTCCGTCTCAAAAAAAAAATGTATATATATTTACATATTTATATGTCAAAGTCCTATCCCTCAGATCCTGTGAATGTGACCTTCTTTGGAAATAGGGACTTTGCAAATATGTTCAAGTTAAGATGAGGTCATGGGGATTGAGGTGAGCCCTAATCCAATGACTGACGCCCCTTCAAGAAGAGGGAAACATCAGCCATGCACATGTAATCCCAGCACTCTGGGAGGCCAAGGCGGGTGGATCACCTGAGGTCAGGAGTTTGAGACTAGCCTGGCCAACATGGTGAAACCCCATCTCTACTAAAAATACAAAAATTAGCCAGGTGTGGTGCCGCGTGCCTGTAATCCCAGCTAATCAGGAGGCTGAGGCAGGAGAATCACGTGAACCTGGGATGCGGAGGTTGCAGTGAGCCGAGATCGCGCCATTGCACTCCAGCCTGGGTGACAAGACTGAAACTCTGTCTCAAAATAAATAAATAAGAGGGAAATGTGATCACAGACACAGAGAGAACTCCAGGTGACCTCGGAGGCCGGGAGTGGAATGATGCTGCCACAGGCTTGGAATGCCAGAGCTATCAGGCACCACCAGAAGGTGGGAGAGGATGGAACAGGTTCTCCCCGGGAGCCCCCAAGAAGAAAACAGCCCGGACTGATTTTGAACTTCTAGCCTCCGGAGCTGAAAATGAAAATGGCTCTGTTGTTTTAAGCCATCAGGTTTGCGGTAATTGGTGACAGCAGGCCCGGGAAATGAGCAGAGTGGTGAATCAGATCCTACATTGAAACCATCCCAATTTTATGGATACACCAAGTCTTTGTAATTTGAGCTTAACTACTTACAAGAAAGAGTTGTGACTATCGATAAAAGTGAGAAAATTTTACCACCCTGTTTAAGCCCTCTGTGTCTATTTCCAGGGTGATGCCATGGTGTAAACAGGACAAACAGAATTCTCTGGTTTTGCTACCACTGAAACAGCATTTCCATGGGAGATCCATCCTAGGCAGGACCTAGAGATGCCAGGGGCACAAAGCCGCTGCCCAGCATTACATATACATACGCCCTCCACCCGCTAGGATGGGATCAGATCACTCTGTGATTCTGCCAAAGGCTGAGGCTGGCCATGAGTCTGTGAGATGAGACTGAGACAAGGTGGCAGGGACAGGACACTGTCTAGTGGGGATGGGGTGAACAAGAGAGATGAAGGCTTCTGCAGTTTCTGCTCCCAGAGCTCTTTCATAGGAGAGCTAAGGGCACAGACCAGAATCAGACAGAGAGGAGAGTAGGCTCTTTCTAGGAAACATCAGCTCCAACACGGACTCAGCTCCTTTGGAAGGAGATGGAGCCGGGGTGAAATAGGAGCAGACGCCCTCCAGTTGGAGGGGACAATCACAGTCCCAGGCTTTGGACATCTGGTAGGTGAATAAGGATGCAAAGCATGTGGGAGCTGGGGCAGACACTCTGCTGAGTAGGCATCAAATGTTCCCCCAAGTGGGCATCTAACCTGAGAGAGCCATTGTTCTCAGCAATCATTTGCCCAGTGAGCCATGGTTTTTGGAGACCAGCAGGTCTAACACACTTGTGTTTGACCCACCCATAAAAGAGAGCCATGGAGAAAACTAAGTATCAGTCAATTCCATTTCTCCCATCGCGGCCCCAGTCCACACCCTGGGAGGCATCCTACTGATGGTTGTCATTCTGTATTCACTCTGCAGAGATGCCCTTTTTCCCTCCAGCCTTTCCTCATTGGTCCATGTAGGTTTCTTCGGCCACCCAGAGGGTGTGGTAATTCTATGGCTCTGCCTTAGTAGGCCTGTGTGCCTCAATACCCCTCATCCATAATTCTTCTGGCCCCACACCATGCTAAGTTAAACAGAGCTCCACAGTCTTCCCATGTTACTGGTCCCCAGCCTGGAAAGGAGACAGAGATGCCCTGCTAGTCTTAGCTCCTCATTCTCTGTAGGGAATCTATAATTCCTCCTGATCACAAGCAGGACTTAGCCAGGAAAAAGGGCACTCATGCCTTTTCTTAAGCTTACACAATGTCTGGTCAAAACCATCCTATGTTGATTTTTTTTTTTATTATTTCACACTCGAATAAGTAACATCATCTTCAAGTTTAGGATGCAACTCAAGTGCCAACTACAAACTGCACTGAAATAGAAGAACTCAAATGCTTGCCTGGACCAGCCTCAGGTGCTATCCAGAAGTTCTGGACATGTGGAGTTGAGGCAGTAAGCTGTCCATATAATTTCCACTCTGCATAAACATAAGCACAGGAACAATGGAAATTGCCCAGAAGATATTGGAATATTCTTTTTTATTCAATTAAAAAGTGATGTCACAGTTTGCTTAAGGGCAGAGCACATGGAAGCCTCCCTGATGTCACTTCTTCAGGTCACCACTGACAGAGCCACAGTTTCCCCAGGAGGTCATTCAAGAATCTCTGAGTCCTTCAGTCTTCTGGGGTCATCCTTTCCTTTAATGTCCAAATAAAATGTCTGAAGAAGTAGAGTTAAAAATGGTAGACTAATCACATGCATTTGCCTCCCTACCCTCCCCAGATCCCTTTAGAATGAAAGTCAAGAGCGGCAAGAGGAATTAAATCTATAACAATGATGGGATCTGTATGAGGTTCATCAAGAACTGTGAAACTGTGGTAAATTAAACGGAAACACAAGAAGATATGAGGATACTCTTGGATAAAACAAAGCAATGAATGAAAGATCAAGTCCAGACAGATTCCTGTGAATTTTACAACTTGGGGCGTTTTACAAAAAAAAAAAGTCTCCAGAGGAAAAGAAAATCGATCAGCTACAAGGAGAAGGATATTCAGACTAACACTGATTAGATCTCTTTCATCAACACCAGACAGTAAAGCACAGTGGAGAAATGCCTTCAAATTAAGAGGGAAAAAAATATTTTGAACTAAAATGTCATTGTTAGCCAAAATGTCCACTGAGCATGAATAATATATATTCTCAGATATACACAGCCTCTAAAAGGCTTTTCTGCAATAAAAGGAGAGAGAAAACAAAGTAAAAGAGGTAGACTTGAGATTCTAGAAAAAAAAACAGATTCACCCCTAGAAGCACGGAGGGAAAAAAATGCCTTGGGATTAGAGCTCCCAGCAGGTCTAGACAACAGCCACTTTAGACTGAAGCAGAAATTCAGGAGTCTCTAGAAACAAGTCTTCAGGGAGAAAGTGAATCCCCTAGTCTAGAAAAACAGAATTGGGATTGTACGGCAGAATGTGCCTTTAAAGTATATCTGTAGCTGATAGGATAGGAAGAAAGAGTTCTATCAATTAAGCTAGTTAGAAAACATTCATCCTCCATAAATTTTCTCCCTCCTGTGTCCTTTAAGTTGTATTTTTTGTTGTTCAAAAGCCATGCACAATCCCACCTCCACCCATTTGGCCTTGCTGAGTCATCTCCTGAACTCCAGCCTCTTCCTGCAGCCTAGCCAAGCCTACCCTCAGGCTCCAGCTGAGGGCCAACCTCTCTATGCTCCCTCCTTTGGCAACCCAGTCTACACTGATCTCATTGCTGAAACCAAAAGGATGCTTCAGGACTGCTTCACAAACTCAAACTGACATACCAGATGGAGAATCTGAATAAGGTGCTCTTAATACTGCTTATAAAAATCAAAACACATGAAGAATTTAGTCTCAAAGGGAAATTGCAACTGCTTGTTTGGAAAACTTTTCTAAAAGCAAGGAATCTGATCTGTGCTTGAATTAATATTCTCGATGATTTCTACTTTCAGAGCAAAAGCAACCCAGAGCCTTATTTTCTGACGACCATTTTATTAATAACATTTAAACCCGAACACCTGCCTCTTTCTTTATTGAGCGGAGCAGAAAAACGAGACTCGGTCTCTGTGAACATTTTGTTACGTGGATGTGGAGCCAGGATGTGCTAGCGTCACCTCGAGAGCTTTTCAATGTCCTGACGGCCAGAGCACACACCAGACCAATTACATGAAAATCTCCACAGGGGACGCCCAGGTACCAGTGTTTTTGAGAGCTTCTCAGGTGATTCCAGTGATCCAGAACTGCTTTAAAGGCTACAGCTTTTCAAATAGTGACACTTCCAGAACCTTAGATACATATTCGAACCACCTGGGTAGCTATAAAATTTCTTACGCCTGGGTCCCATTTTAGAGGCTCTCATGAGGGTGTGACCTGGGTATCAGGATTTTAAGACTCCCTAGGTGACTGTAACAGCCAGTATTGAGCCCACTGCCCCACAATAGAACGGAGGGCTAATGGGGACAGGCTCAGGTCCCAACATTTAGGGAGACAGAAGAGACATGGAAAGCCATGGAGGCAAACAATGACATTTTTGGAAATGCAAGTTTTTCACTTAGAGCGTTAGAGAGCTAGAGAACCAGGGAGTGAATCAGGAGATTCCTGCTAACTGGGTAGAGGGGTCCATGTAGGGCACTGAGAGATGAGTTTGAAAGGAATCTTCTAATTTCTGCTCCTGGCCTCTTCACAGAAATCAGCCACAGCCACCGAGCTGCAGGTGTTAGAGAGAGGCTCTCGGGGCAGCATGCAACCCTCTGTGCTCAAGGACCATTGAAAAGAGGCTTCCAGGGACCAGCAGCCCTTGGGCTTTCCTCCTTCCAGCCCCCAAGGCGGAGCCAGCACAGTGTTCCTGGAACTGGCTTCTTTTTAGTGCTCCTTCTTCTGCAAGTTTATGGGTGAAACCCCAAGCACAGATGTCATCTGGTGGAAAACCGATGAATGGGAGTGGCCAACAGTTGTTCTCCAGGATCCGGGCTCTCCTTGCGGGGGTCATTCTCTCTCTTCTCGTGTTAGGCATTATCCTAAGTAGTAGGCAAAACGACTGATGATCTCCAGCCCCCAGTTACATTCCAAAGAATCCTCCCTCTTCAGTGCGGGCAGGACTTGTGACTTGCTTGTAGCCAATAGAATGTGGTAACAGTGATGGGATGTCACTCCTGCGATTACATAAGGACTGTCATAAAACGCCATCTTCACAGAATGCATACGAGTGAGAGATGCTCTTCTGCTGACCCTGAAGAAGTGCCCGTGGACATAGCCAAAGGGTAGAGGACTGCAGGTCTCCTAAGGAGCTGACAACGGCCAGACCATCGGGAAAAAACCCAGCAACCTTCAGCAGCTAGCCCAGGAAACCAACCAATGATCTGCCGGAGCCAGCCCAGGAAGCCAGCCTGCTATTTACAAGTCAATTTTATAGGAAGTCAGACCACCAAATCTAACAACTGCTCCAAGAAGCCAAATAACCCCTGTAGCAATCAGTCTCACGATGCCAGGACCCGATTAGTAACATACAGCTTCCCTCATTTTATTGCTAATTTCCAACTAAGGACCAGCCAGAGAGAGCTAAATATGCACTTCTATCCAACCACATAGGACAACTTTCTTCCAGTTAGCCCACCTACAGATTCCTCACCACAACAGTCTCTATCAAGGCACACCTGAAGCCTTCCCTTTCTTCCTGGATAAAGTTTTCCAACTCCTCTGCCTGGCAGTGAGAATGAGTAGCATCTTGGACAATAGTTGAAGCAGGAGCAGCCATGAACAAACCACTCAAACACCGAACAGGGAAGGAAGTGGTCATTTTATTTGGCCAGGAACTGTGGCAGGCATAGGTGCCTCAACAACCGAGCTCCCAGACAAAGAAAACCCTGGCCCTTTTAAATGCTTACAGTCTAAGAGGTGCACATGTGAGAGGGTCCAGAGTGCGGGGAACGCAACTAGGTGGGGGCTCTGAGCCGCTGAGCAAGAACAATGCTTTCCAGGGAAAACTTCTCCATACCATGTCTGTGAGCTATAGATAGGGTTGTGGTTAGCAGTAGGCGGTTTAATCCTTAACCTGGCCAGCAGCGCCGACCGGTCCCTACAGTGACCTCCTCTGGCTGACTTTTAACTTATCCTTTTGAAATGCAATGCAGAAGGCTAAAGGGGAAGTGGCCTTGGACGCCTCAGAGAAAGAGGTCTCCTTCCTCAGAGTGACTTTGACAAAAACGCTTTCAGTCTAGTGTTGGGATGGAATGGAGCAGGCTGAAGAGCAAATGATAGGTGAGGAAGCCAAGACAACACAGACATGAGTAACAAAATCTAAGAATTATAGGTGACCTAGACCAGCAGTGAGTGAACTTTTTGTAAAGGGCCAAATAGTGTATTTTAACTTTTGTGAGCCAGATTATTTTATTTTATGTTATTGAAATTGAGTCTCGCACTGTCTCCCAGGCTGGAGTGCGGTGGCACGATATTGGCTCACTGCAACCTCCAGCTCCCAGGTTCAAGAGATTTTCTTGCTTCAGCCTCTCCAGTAGCTGGGACTACAGGCACACGCCACCACGCCTGGCTAATTTTTTGTATTTTTAGTAGGGACAGGTTTTGCCATGTTGGCCAGGCTGGCCTTGAACTCCTGGCCTCAAGTGATCCGCCTGCCTCGGCCTCCCAAAGTGCTGGGATTACAGGCATAAGCCACTGCACCCAGCCCAGGTGATTTTTCAAATATAGGTTTAATTATTATTCACATATGGTGAAGCCAACAAATCCTTGAGTGAGATGCTTGCCATCGAAAAGATAATTTGTTACAGTTCCCAAGAGGAGGTGGTGGGCCAGATTTTTCATGCAGGCTGTAGTTGCTGACCCATCTCTGGAAGAAGGAGTCATTACAATTAGAACAGATGTAGTAATCAAAGGTTTCCCTAAAGAAATGCTGAAATGCTTAGATAAACCAAAAAGTTTAACTCCATTGTACACCACATCAATAAAGAGGTATTCATACTCCAACATATACTGGGAAACAGCTTCAAGTCGGAAAATAAAACAAATTTTTAAAGTACGTAAAATCAGTGTCTGTAGTAATGTGGATGGTAGAAAGCTGTCCAGGACTCTGCCCACATGCTGTCTTATCGTTCAGCAGCCTTTCCCAAGATTCTTTACATGATTTTGGATCCCATGATGACAAAAACTGGAGTAGCCAGAGCTTTAAAGTCCCAAGGCAAAAAAATCACACAGCATCATTTTTGCCACATTCTCTTGGTCAAAGCAATTCAGAAAATGAGACTAGATTCAAATACAGGGGAAGTAAACCAACCTCTTCATGAGAAAAGTGATAGATGTGCATA
Organism: Cacajao melanocephalus; assembly: GCA_963573385.1. Classification (NCBI taxonomy): domain Eukaryota; kingdom Metazoa; phylum Chordata; class Mammalia; order Primates; family Pitheciidae; genus Cacajao; species Cacajao melanocephalus. The sequence goes on along the minus strand of CAUYLG010033143.1, from coordinate 65,954 downwards.
TGCCAGGATGGGTAACACTGCCAGGGGCCATTTTTTCAGATAATCACAGAAAACAAGAATTCCACATACATTTGTGTGTAAAGAGATAAGAAAATTTTTTTCAGAAACACATATGCTTAGGAAAATTATGATCTTTAGGTTCTTCTTGAAAAAAGTATTTTGTTGTATTCTTTCTATTCTGATGAAAAGGTATATCATTATGGCCAAAAGGTATATCAAATGACCAAAAGCTTTACCTCAGTCATTTATTGTCATTTTGTTTATCCAAAATGACCTGCCGGTATTAAGTTTAGTGGAACTTGAGTCTCTTGGGAGGAACCTCTCTCTCTGCCTGGACCCAGAACTGACCGAAAACAAGAAACACAAATTCCTCAGGTGAGTCTCTTAAAGAGATGCCAAGGGCAGCCGCTCCTGTTTTCTACCCTTGGTGAGAAAATATCTGTATTCTACCTACTGGTCACAGCAAATGATGGCTATTCAAAGTACACAGGCATTTCAAGGCAGCCATGTATCCAAGGCAAAGTTGATGCATCAGCTGTGGACAAAAGGGCATCTTCAGGTCTATCAGACTGGCAGCTTCTGGCCTACACAGTGACAAGGCATTTTCTGTGATCCTTCATTGCCTATTATTGTCCTTGATCATTCTCCACCACGAGTCCATCTGATTTTTGCAGGTACCATACAGGCACACTGAAAGGGGTAGGACTAAAAGGGAATATAGCTGACTGGGAGCTTCTGCATCCTTCACGACTTTGAAAACAGTCTCCACCATTCTACCCAGATACAGCAGCCAGCTTGGTTTCCTGTCTTGAGCAAGGTAATTTTGTGGGTTTCTCCTTGGTATTTCCTGCCATAGGAATTCTTATTCTACTCTTAGGTCATGAATAAATGAGAAAGGCAAAGACAAGATATGGAAGACAGGAGAGTAGGTATTGAAACAAGTTTAAACAAATAATTAAATCTAAGTAATTGTTATAAATAGAATTGAAATCTGTAGACACAACATAATTCTTGAAAGACAAGTCATACAGTCTAAAAGTAGTGATTCACTAATCCAAATATCTGTTTTAAAGTTCAAAGTGTATAAACAAATACTAGAGAAAGGAGAGGGAGGCTGGGCATAGGCTGTGAGCAGGGAACTGGGAAGCATGATAAATTCCATGTTGACATGGGCAAAGCCATGTATTTTTTATCCTGGTAGTTAAGGCAGACAGCTTTCAAATGAATTAAAGATAACTGGAACTCTATTTTCCACCCCTAAAACTGCTCCCATCTCAATAACTGGACACACGATTCAGCAGAAAGCCTAAATGCATGTGTGATCTCTCTTTTCCTTCCCTCTATCAGACTTCTGCAATATGCCCTGAAGCCTCATCCTCTAAAACATTTGCCGGAAAGGTTTAGTGTATATCTTGATCTGTTTTTTTGTTGTTGTTGCTGTAACAGAATACCTGAGATTGGGTAATTTATAATGAGTAGAAATTTATTTCTTACATCTCTGGAGGCTGGGACTTTCAAGATCAAGGGGCTGGGATCTGGCATGGGCCATCTTGCTGCATCATCACATGGCAGAAGGTAGAAGAAGGGCAAAAGAGAACAAGATGGGGCAAACTCACCCTTTTATAAAGGCCTCAATGCCACCTGGAGCCCTCATGGCCCAATTACCTCTTAAAGGTCCCACCTTTAGTACCCTTGCAGTAGCAATAGAATGTCAACAATAGTTTTGGAGGAGACAAACATTCAAACCATAACAAGGTGTAAACACATATCCGCATGCATGTACACATGCACACACACTTTTTTTAATGACACTATCTCGTTATAACTTATTTTACACATTCTCAAAGAAGACGATATTTTTTCAGTTTATGTAAGCAAATACTTTCTACTTTAAGTCACCCTACAACTTTGGTAAATTTATTGATGGCTAAATTCAACTAAAATGTCATCCAAATTGTATTGAAATGTACTACAGGAGGGATATGTAAAATAGCTTGCTTGCCCAGTGGGTCCTACCTTCAAAGCTTACCTTGAACTCACTCACTGTCTTCTGTCTCTAACCCTCTACCTAATTGATCCACCATCCCTTGCCTGAGGACTGAACTTCTGCCGCTTTTGTCTCCTTCTGCCATTCATTGCTCATCTCCTCCCAGCTATCCCTTCTCCCCACAGCCTTCTTTGTTGGCTTTTAAAAAATATAAAGCAGATGGGGCCATTCCTTGCTGAAACCCTCCCCGAGCACTCTCCCTCAGGCTCCAGCTCCAGCCCTAGTGGGCTTCCTCAGATTCCTTGTCACCCACCTTAAGGCCTTGCCTCTGGCTGTTCCTTCAACCTAGACTGGAATATTTCTCAGGTACTCATCTGCCTGCATCCTTCTTGTCATCCATCTCCGCTTAAGCATAACCTTCTCAGGGAGGTCTTTTCTGATAGCCCAAATTAAGTAAGCCCCCCAGCCACTCTTCCTCACACTATTCTGCTTGTTTTTTTCACGGTATGCATTATGCTCTGCATATCTTCACATTTAATTGTTCATGTGTTTCTTGTCTGCTCCCCTGTTAGATGATAAGTACATTGAAGGAAAGATTTGATCTGTTTCATCACATACCCACAATACCAAAGACAGTGCCTGCCACCCCATAGATAATCAAAAGTTCTATACTGAAAAATATCTCCCGCTTGGCTATGCTATGGGGCTTGAGCAGGGTGACATCTCCCAGCATCTGCACGCACCAATAAATAAATGAGAAATGCCATAACGATTATAGTGATTACTTTATAGCTCAGACCCTGGAGTAAAAAATTTGCTCTTTTCAAGTCATTTTATGCACACACGACACTCACCTCTACCTGCTCTGCTTAACAGAGAAGAGAAACAAATTGCCGAGTTGCCAGCTCTGGGCAATGCCTCCAGAACCAACGCTGCTTGATTTACTTTAATGGGGAAGTAACTTCATTAGAAATGGCATTTTCTTGGCTAGCTGGTCCCCAAGCCTGCAAAAGTGCCCCAAGAGCACTTGTGCTCTCTGTAGCTGACTGAAGCGGCCACTCTAGTCTCTTGGGACCCTGGGATGAGAGGTCAAATCTGCCAAAAATGAGGTAAGTCCATGTGTCCTCACAGTTTTCTTTGATGAGTGTCTCCGTTTTAAAGTGAAGCCTTCCCAGCACTCTCTCTTCCTCTTCCCGGTTCCTCTTTTCCCTGTGGCCTTAATACCACACATTCACATTGTCTGGTTTATTGCCTCTCCCTCCCCATTAGATTGTGAGTTCCTAGAGAACATGGGAATGTTTCTGTCTGGTTCACAGCTCTAGCTCCAGTGCCTGTGGCAGTGCTTGGCGCATAGTAGGTACTCAAGAAATAGTTTTAAATAAATAACCCCCAAATTTATTTATTTATTTATTTATTTAAAGACGGGGTTTCACCATTTGGTCAGGCTGGTCTTGAACTCCTGACCTCAGGTGATCTGCCCACCTTGGCCTCTAAAGTGCTTGGATTACAGGTGTGAGCCACCACGCTCGGCCTCCCCAAATTTATTTCTACAGTAAAAGACGTTTTCATGGGAAGGGCAGAGCCATATGGCCCCTAAGTTCTGGAAGAGACTGAGCCTCGGGGACCATCCATGGAGCAATATGGACAGAGGAAGGACGTTTTCAAGAGAGTGGGTGGAAGGGGAGAAAAGAAAATGGATGTGAAGAAAGGAGCAGAGGCCAGGTGTCTTTAGCATTTACCTGGCACCCTTTATCTATAAAACTCGGTCACTCTGGGGCTGAAAAGGGAAGAGAGAGGGACATGGGGCCAGGTCTACCTCTCTGTCCACCTCTCCCTTTTGCCCATGTATCCAACCTCTCAGGAATTGCTGTCAGCTCCACCTTCAAAATAAATACGAATCCAACTACCTCTCCCCACCGCCGCCGCGCTGATCCTGCCACCAACCACCATCTCTAGACTGAACTATTTCCATCTTCTCCTCGCTTATTTCCACCTCTGCCCGGATAGTGGGCTCTCCGAACAGCATCAGACTGAGTTCTCAGCAATAACAGATCTGGTCACCCTCTGCTCAAACCCTCGCAGCTCAAATCCCACCCTCCCTGAGGACTACTGTAACCACACCGCCTATTTAATACTGTGACCTGCGCCAGACACCAGCACTCTGGGCCTCCATATTCTTTTTCTTGTTTTCCCTATCACCGACCTCTTCCAACACCTCAAATAATCTACTTCGGGATGGCCATGGTTTACCCTCTGTCTCCCACCTCTTCCGCCAAGGACTTCAGCTCCCCCAGGCCAGGGAGACCTTTGCTTTGTTCGCGGACACATCCCAGGCATTAGAACTGCGCTTGGCACCAGCAGGTGTTCCATTATTTATTTAATGGGTGACTTGGAGCAGAAACAGAAGTGCAGTGCGCTGTTTTCCTGAGATCTGAGCTGATGATGATAAATGATAAATAAGTCTTGGGATTTTAGAAGACAGGAGTCACGAGAACCAACACCAACGAAGTCCGAGTCTCCTCCGCTACTGTCTCAAGCTGAACAAGAACAGAAATAAGGTCTGTTTTCTTTCCGCTTCGCTGTCTGTTTCTGTCCAAAAACAAACGTCTCTCTGACACCTTTAAGGTGTCTCTTTGAGGTTCCTTCCGTGACACTGGCTACTCTGTTACTCTAAAACTGTAAGCAATTAATTCCCAAAGGTGAGGTCCCCGTGGGAAGTGGGAAAACTCAGCGAATCACCAGGGACGCGCCTGACTCCGAAAAGGCTGGATGCCGGCAAGGAACCGGCCCCGCGGCTCCCGCGTCCTCGCGTTCCCGCCTGCCTGCGCGGCCTTCGGCCGGGGTTACAGAGGGCTCCCAGCACCGATCCAAACCGCGTCCCAGGCGGGGTGGGCGGGCCCCCGGCCAGCGAGGCCGAAGCAAAACAACCCGCCCAGGCGTCCAGAGCGTATCCAACCCTGGAGAACCTGCCCTGGCACCCAGAGCCGCAGCCAGCTCGGGCCTCTCGAGTGAGGCTTTTGCAGCCCCCGCGACGGACCCCGGGATCTGCAGTTGGGCGGCGGGGCTCGTTATGGGAAAGAGGTGCGCGCGCGTTTGTGCTAAAACAAGAAAGGCAAGAAACTCCGAGAACAAAACTCTGGTCCTCGCCTGGCCAGGGAGCGCAGAAGACAGGGGCGGCGGCGCCAAGGCGGGTCAGGGGCCGGTCCAGCCAAGTTTGCTCCGGCTTAGATAAACTTTCTGATCGCAGTTTTTCCTGATTGCAGCCTGGGTTCCTTGTAACCGGGTAAGCGTAGAGGTTGGTTGTCAGGAGGGGCGGGGGCTGGAGGTACGGGGGGGATGGGAAGGGGGGAAATGGCCGGATCTGGGGTCGCGCAGGCGCCTTGCTCCCTGCCTCCGATCCGTTCGCCCCCGCTCCACCCCCTCCGCGAGCTTGGGAAGGTGGCTGGGGGAGGGGGATGGCTCCCTACCGCCGAGGGACGGCCGGAGGCTAACACAAAGCCCTTTCCTCCTCTCCTCCTCTTTCCCCTCCTCTCCCCTCTCCTGCCCTCCTGTCTCCCCCATTCTCCTTTTCCTCCTCCTCCTCTTGCTCCTCCTGGGCGGGGAAACCCAGCCCCTCGCTCATCTGCGGGACCACCGGTTGCCCCCGCCTCCGGGACCTACAAAGAGGGCCCGCGCGAGGTAAGGGGCGGTGGCAGCGGAGACCCCACCCCCTATGCCGGCTGCCAGAGCCCGGAGAGGCTCCGTGCATGGGCGGGGCTCTCTGGGGTTCCAGACGCGGGTGCTGCTGCGCGCACTCTCTCCCCACTCTGGAGGGGGACTTGGGGAAGAGAGCCAGAGAGAGTCCTTGGGGATCGTGGGGGACGGAAGTGGGGATCGGGGAGCGGGGACGGGGGCAGGGTGACATTCCGGAGGGCGAGGTGGCCGCTGGTCCAGGCAGGGTCACCGGGTGTCCTCAGCTGACCTGTGCGGGGCTGGGGGTGAGGGGCAGCTGGAGGGTGCAGGTACGGTGGCTCGAGGTTCAGGTGTGGGGGCGTGTGCACGGTACGGGGTGGTAGGGACCTTTGTGGCGTTCTACCTGCGGGGCTGCCTGCAGGGTGTCAGGTGCTCCCTGTGCCTGTGCGCGCGGGCTAGACCGGGGGTCGCACAGCTTTGGTCCCCAGGGCGGACCCCTCCGGTGCGTCCAGCCAGTGTGCAGGGCAGATGCTCCAACCAGAGATTTCCTCCCCTTGGAGAAAAAGCAGGAGGGTCGGTGTGTCGCGGCAGCGGACACTCGGGTTGTCGCGGTGATTGATGGCGGCGCGGCGGGGCGGAGGAGGAGCTCCGGATTCCTGCCGGGAAGGGACGGGGTCACTTTCCCATTTTGAGGACTCCCCGCCCTCTTCTTGGCTTGGCCTGGGCTCCCACCAGCTCAGCGTCCACCCACCGGCGGTGGCGCGCCCCTCGACGGCAGGGGGAACAGCAGGATTTGCAAAAGTTCAGCTTTAAAGCCTGTTGCCAAGAAATACAGGGCAAGATCAGTCCCTAGGCCCTGAGAGGCGCCTCTGTTCTCGGAGCTCTCAAATCCCTGGGGCTTTCCTAATTCCGCCGTAGCTGCATGCCGGGTAGCCGCACTTCCTTGCGCGGTTTTGGGCACATTGCGGTTTCTTAGGAACACGCTGTCATCAGTAAGGAAACGTCACAGTGCGCTTCGGCCAAAAGGACTGTAAATACTGAAGCAAAAAGAAACACTAGGAGGGCCAAGGGCTTACTGGGGGAAAAAGAAACATACAGGGCAGCACCCCATCGTTAAGATAAATAGTTTTTTAATACAATATTTTTAACAAAACCAAATTGAATGTAAAAAATACATAATAAGCAAAACTCAACATTTTAAATAAAGGTGGGTGTTGTTAGAATCCTGCTTCATTGGCCGGATGCGGTGGCTCACACCTGCCGAGGCCGGCAGATCACTTGAGGTCAGGAGTTTGAGACCAGCCTGGCCAACATGGTGAAACCTCATCTCTACTAAAAATACAAAAAATAGCCAGGTGTGGTGACACACGCCTGTGATCCCAGCTACTCAAGAGAATGAGGTAGGCGAATCACTTGAACCCAGAAGGCAGAGTAAAACTATGTCTCCAAAAAACAAACAAACAAAAAACCCTGCTTAATTGTTCAATGGGAATAGCCATATCCAGACTCTCCCCCACATCTCCCCATTTGTCTGTTCCCTTGCCTGGTGGTTTGAGAGTTGACAGTGGCATGCAACAGATTGAGCAACTCTGGCTTCGGATGTAGTCATGTTCACTGACTGCAGAACTTTTATTAACTTTTTACCTAGTTCAAATATGGGAGGATATTGTCATAAGTGGATATAGAGGTAGTCATTTTCCTTTTTGCCTCAGGTTCCGTATGCCTCTGGAATACCCATGCGCTCCCATGCTTTCGCACCTCCGGAGTGAGCATCACAGGCTAGGGATTGGTAGGGTCCTGGGACAGTGAGGGCTTTTGGTTTGGGAATCTGGGAAGGCTGTTGGCAGGAGCTTTTGGGTTTGGAGACTCGCTTTCAGTAGTTGGAGGCTGGAGACAAGGGGTAAACCAACCTGCCATCAAGACCTCTTTTGTCTGGAAATATTCTCCTGCAGACAGTTCATCAGAGCAGAGGAGGAAACTAAAATTGCCCACTCTTGGCCTCTAGTGTAGGGCAGATGGGAGGGAGCTTGACTCCCAGGATGGCTATGGCGCTTGCTTATTTAAAGATAACTTTCCAGCAGCACTCCTATCCCCACCCAAGGTGCCCACACACACACTCAAAGTCAAGGGCCACCACCCACTTCAGGACTTCAACTTGCCAGAAAGAACCTCCTTACTTAGCTAAATCCTCTTTGTCTGCTTGGAGGACACAGATGAATCAGGTATCACAGATGGAACACAGGGTATGCTACCCTGGGGGGTCCATGTTCATGTGACCTATTAATGGGAGGCCCACTCTTCACATATTCTCTGTATTATAGTGTTTTGACCTTGTGTCCAACCTCCCTTGTACATCCAACCTTCCTAATGTTCCTTCAAGAATCCTAATGGTTTCAGCAAGAAAGATTTCCCTGATCCCATTCTTTCCCTGGTAAGGTACCTTCTCACCACCACCAGAATTCCTGTGTGTGTGTGTGTGTGTGTGTGTCATTAAAGCAATGCAGTGGACCTCACTTGCCCACTGTCCGTAAGCTTCCCAGCATCCAAAACCAGGCTATAGCCCTTAAGACCTACCACTCAAGGAGGTGGTGTGGAATGAATGAATGAATGAATACATGAATGAATGAAAGAACAAAAGTATCCCTTTGTCAAGGCATTTTGAGGAGTTGCACCTCAAGTACACCCTCAGGACTGCAATGCCTCTGAAGAAAGCAGATGACACCTTTATGGCACATTATAAAAGATACAGATAGTATCTGTCATTTCTCACAACAGTAGTATTCGTTGCATTTTTTAGGTGAGGAAATGGAGGCCTAAAAGTAGTCAGTCATTCTGCCACAGCACAGTGAACTTGCTAAAGGTGAACCTGCTCAGAGGCATACTCTGTGCAGTGTGTGTCCAGAGCAGGATTCACCACCTTGTGTTTTAGGATGCCGTTTTGCTAAAAAAAGTCACTAATGAATTACAGTGATAAAGTACGTTAGGGAAATGCTAATGTTAATCTGTTTTTTTATGGCAGGACTTCAAGGAGTCTTTATCATTGCCCAGGTGTGGTGGCTCACACCAATCCCAGCACTTTGGGAGGCCAAGGCAGGAGGATCACCAGGTCAGGAGTTCGAGACCAGCCTGGCCAACATAGCGAAACCCCACCTCTACTAAAAATACAAAAACAATAGCCAGGCCTGGTGGTGGGCACCTGTAGTCCCAGCTACTTGGGAGGCTGAGGCAGGAGAATTGCTTGAACCCGGGAGGTGGAGATTGCAGTGAGCCTATATCACGCCATTGCACTCCAGCCCGGGGGACAGTGTGAGACTCCATTTCAAAAAAAAAGTATTATTATACCATACATTGGGACTCTTTAGAATGACGCCATAGTATGGGTTGCTTGCCAACTTTATTTGGCCACAGAGCACTCTTTCTCATGAAGCATCTTCTGGATGCAGTGTTCCAAGTAATTCACCTTGGGAATTGTTGCTTAGTTCCCCATAAATCTTCTAATGTCTAAGTCAGTTTCCAAGGAATGTTGACTCCATCTAATATTTAGGTATTTAGGATAGTAAAAATGTGTATTGTGGACATTAGAAAGGCATAGTAATCCACCCTTGTATTTAGAGTGGATTGTTGGTCTATGCATCCAATTAATGCAAGTAACTTCTATGTATCCGGTTAACGTGAGTGGGTTCTTTGGAACCCCAGCCTCTGTAGAGCACCGTCTTTTTTCTACCCAGAAGCCTTCAGATCTCAACCAGCCTTTCCAACTCTGAGAATGCCCTCAAAAGCAGCTCTGCATATGGGGTAGCAACTTCTGGGTTCTTGTCCTGAGATCACTATTTCATCTTGGCTAGTTTACATCCATTGAGTGAGAAAGTACACCTGCTCAGTGAATTTTCAGTTCTCTCACTTCCTCTCTCCCTGGGCGCTGGCCAAGTGAATTCTCTAGGGTGTCTAAGTGCGTGTGGACATTTACTTATGAAAAGGTAGCAACAGTCACTCTCTGGGTGTGTCAGAACCAGAACAGAAGCCTGCTAAGGGCAATCTCTCCTCACAGGAGCTGCAGCCCCTGTTCACAAGCTCCCATTGCTTGAAATCAGGTATTTCTAAATCAGGGATTTGCCTGCAGTCTACTGTTAGAGCACTTTCCACAGACCAGCAACCTCAACTGTTGACGCTTTATTCCAATTAAGGAGAAGTGGGGAAGTTGGGATTAGAATTTCAAAGACTCAAAGGAGAATTGTGGCCTAGTGAGGAGCCTTGTGAAACTGATTAAAGAGGTACGACTGTGCAAACATAACATTCATCTGCAGACATTTCTAGGTCTCCACAGCTGAGCAAATATATCTCAAGATTTGTTTCGTAGATTTTTCCAAAGCAGGAAAAGTAAAAAGTCTGATTTTGAGATATTTATTAAACAAGGTGGCGTCACAGAAGTCAAGGGAAGGAGTGTTTTGAGAAAAATGGACCTATCAGATGGGGCCGGATGGGGAGTGACAAGGGGAGTTGAAGAAGATGACTAGAAGGTTGATGAGTCATTAACTAAGCCACGGAGCTCAAGTGTGTGTGTTTGTGTGTGTGTGAGCATATGCATGTCATCATGCTTGTGTGAACAAGGGAAAAGATGGGGAGGAAAGACGGACCATGATTTTTTAAAAAATATTTTGAGGCCGGGCATGATGGCTCACGCCTGTAATCCTAGCACTTTGGGAGGCCAGGGTGGGTGGATCACCTGAGGTCAGGTGTTCAAGACCAGCCTGGCCATCATGGTGAAACCCCATCTTTAAAAAATAAAAATCAATTTTAAAAAATATTTTGAGATGGAGTTTCGCTTTTGTTCCCTAGATTGGAGTGCAGTGGTGCAATCTTGGCTCACTGCAGCTTCTGCCTCCTAGGTTCAAGCAATTCTCCTCCAAGCCTCCTGAGTAGCTGGGATTACAGGCGCCTGCCACCACGCCTGGCTGATTGTTCGTGTTTTTAGTAGAGACCGGGTTTCATCATGTTGGCCAGGCTGGCCTCGAACTCCTGACCTCAGGTAATCTGCCCACTTCAGGCTCCCAAAGTGCAGGGATTACAGGTGTGAGCCACTGCACCTGGCCCTAAGTGTGATTTTTAACCTGTTAAGTTTAAAAGTCCTGGCCGGGTGCAGTGGCTCACGCCTGGAATCCTAGCACTATGGGAGGCTGAGGTGGGCAGATCACTTGAGCTCAGGAGTCCAAGGCCAGCCTGGCCAACATGGTGAAACCCCCGTCTCTACTAAAAATACCAAAAAAAATTAGCAAGGCCTGGTGGCAGATCCCTGTAGTCCCAGCTACTTGTGAGGCAGAGGCAGTAGAATCCCTTGAACCTTAGAGGCAGAGGTTGCAGTGAGCCAAGATTGCACCATTGTACTCCATCCTGGGTGACAGAGAGAAGACTCTGTCTCAAAAAGAAAAATATATATATATATATACATATATATGTATATATATTTTTTACATGAACATATACATTTTTATATATACATATATATGTATATCAGCACAGAGAAGTATGTAATATCAGCTGAAAGTGTGAATAGAAGCACACAAGTTAATACAGCCACTAGCAAAACCACTCAATAGCATGATCACAAATGAATGAGTGAATGAATGAATGATTAAAAGACAGGTGGAAATGGCACTGGACAAAGAGCATCTGACTGAGTATGAACAGACTGCTTGGGGAGACCCAGCAAGGCCTGTCTGTCTAGATTCCTCCCGGTCTCTCTGTGCAGCATTCCTTTCTTCCAGGTATGGAGCTAGACCCTCTCTGGAATGCTCTTATCACCTACAGTTAGACAAGGTAGGTCAGACAGTTTCTTTATGGCCAGTTTTTACAGAATAGCAGAGGGAAAGTTAGGGCCATAAGCTTAGGTTTTGTGGCTGGCTTTGGGGAAAAGAGGTCATGGGTTCTATGACCCATGTTGAAGAAGGATTCTAGTTTCTCTACTAGCCTTGGAGGAGGCTGAGAGACCAGAGGGCAGAAGGTCAGAGAACAACTTTGGCTTCTGAGGCCCCCATTTTGGGGTATTGTTTTCTGAGCCCCCGCGAATACATAATGGCACCACTTAGAATGTGAGGCTCCTGGCTGGGCAAGGTGGCTCACGCCTGTAATCCCAGCATCCCAGCATTTTGGGAGGCCGAGGTGGGTGGATGACCTGAGGTCAGGAGTTCAAGACTAGCCTGGCCAACGTAGAAACCCTGTCTCTACTAAAAATACAAAAATTAGCTGAGTATGGCAGCGGTTGCCTATAATCCCAGCTACTCAGGAGGCTGAGGCAGGAGAATCACTTGAACCCTGGAGGCAGAGGTTGCAATGAGCCAAGATCGTGCCATGGCACTCCAGCCTGGCGACAGAGCTAGACTCCATCTTAAAAGAAAAAAATGCAAGGCTCCTGTGAAATGTGGAGAGAGACGGAGGATGTGACCCAGACCCTCTGAGGGCTTCAGTTCAGAGAGGGAGGCAAGAACTGTACCTGCGGGAGAGGTGGAGGACAATTTAGGAGAGCATCCCATCTTAAGGATCCAGACTGTGTGTCACGATTCACGTTGGAGAAAGTCCACCAGGGAAACAGTCTAGTCCACAAGCAAATGCTCAGGTTCTGCCTGGTCCTGCTCCCTATGTTTAGATCTAAGTAGCATCTCAGCCCCCTTGTCTATAACAGGAGATGAGGGAAGGTCTCAGACCAGGTTCCCTAGAAGCAGATCCTGAGGTGAGGATTCATGGAAAATGGATGAAGAAATATTCACAGGAAAACAGGAGAGTGGGGAAAGGCGGCCAGAAGATAAAGAAGCTGAGCAGCGGCACAAACAGGAACGTTCTGGAGACAGTTATGGGCCCCACCAGAGTAGCCAGATCAGAGGCCAGCTTACTGGAGATGCTATACCCCTGCAGCAGTCAGACTAAGGGTTGCCCCAAGTGTTTCCAGCTCTCTCTGCAGGCAGGCAAAGCAAGTCCCATAAAGAGCCGTTCTCTGTCCGAGACCCAGGTGCTGGCTGTGGAATGTAGATGTACATAAAAATGGTTTAGGACTCTGAGGGCACAGGGACAGGGCACTGGCAGCATGTGCCATAGACGAGGATACCTGTCCTCAGCCTTACACAAGCAGACAGGGTGGATTGTTCTGAATATGAATAATTCAGCGTCATTTCTTGTGACCTCCTGATTGTACAAGGAGCAGGAGTTTCTTACTGACATTACATGGCATGATGCCATGTGTGGCTTATTGACTGGCCCCTCAGGGGTTACGCTGGCTCACCAGAAACCATCTCTCCTAGACGTGGTTATTTTCCACACTTCTGGTGCGAATTTTTATGCCTTCAGACCTATAGGTACATAAACATCCTTCTTGGAAATAGTTTGCTGGGTTTTTTTTGTTGTTGTTCTTGTTGTTTGTTTTTTAAACAAGAGTCTTGCTCTGTTGCCCAGGCGGAAGTGCAATGGCGTGATCTCAGCTCACTGCAACCTCTGCCTCCTGGGTTCAACTGATTCTCCTGCCTTAGCCTCCCGAGTAGCTGCGATTCCAGGTGCCTGCCACCATTCCCGGCTAATTTTTGTGTTTTTAGTAGAGATAGGGTTTCACCATGTCGGCCAGGCTGGTCTCAAACTCCTGACCTCAAATGATCTACCCACGTCGGCCTCCCAAAGTGCTGGGATTACAGGCATGAGCCACCATGCCCGGCCAGATTTCTGTTTCTATTGTTATTGGCCCTGAGTTCCTTGAAGGGTAAGTAATGAATAGGATAGAAGACACTGAGAGCTGTGGGTCTAGGAGACCAGAGAATGTGAAGATCTGAAAGAGAATCTCCTAACCAGGTCGGGGCACAGCAGCACACACCCTCACCACCCATGCTAGTAGCTTGTCAAGTGCTTACTCAAATCCACGTGAGCATCTGAGTGCATAAGGCACCTTCCCACCTCCATCCTTTCTGTGCTGTAATCAACATCATCGCCCCCCAACGTCTGGTAGGTTGCACAGGCCCTGCCATTGAAGCCTAACAGGGTTGGATATGTAAATTACGTCAAGCTAGCAGATCATAAGAGATTTCAGAAATGAAGCACCTTGTTGTGCCAGGAGGTTGCCATTTAACATGAAGCGCCTACCAGTGACAAACCACTAAGAATTCCACGTGTCTGCTATTCTGAGCATGCAGCAGCTGGAGTAATGGCCGAGAAACCAGAATAACATGGCAGGGACATACAGAATCAGATATTTTAAATACTGTGGTTCGAGACCTCAGGAGGTAGATCATGATAAGGTCTAATTTGAACTACTGATATAAGGAGGAAATCAACCTCTTTTGAAAGATTTTTTTCTCAGGTATATTTCATTTAGCTTAAGAATCAATAAACCATAAAAATAATTACTGTAAAAGAAAAAGTTATCAACCCTAAGAGCAAAAGAAAATGAACAGCAGAAAAGGAAAAGCTGTTATTTTAGCTACAGTTTCCCACAAGCCCATGTAAACTTCTGGGTTGTAGCTGGTCTTCAGTATTCTGAGGAATTACTTCTGTTTCTCATGGAAGATGGTTTAATGAAGGTATGAAAGGCTCCAGAGAAAGCGCTGCTCAAGTTTTTTAGAGAGACAAAAAGAGCTTGGCGTAAGAACCAATACTTCATATTTCACAAGGATTATGATGCTTTTACAAAATACCATTCTAGAAGCAGAGATAAAAAGCAGTAAATATAGCAATATAGCTATTGAAGGTTGACTGAGCTGAAGGAACGATATGATTCAGGATTATTTAATTTAAGAAACTGCCTTTGAGGAAAACATTGTTGGGTGAGTGCTGGAGAAATTGACCCAGCTATGATACCATTTGACTTCAAAATTGTTCACATGCCATGGGAAAAGCCCAGCACAGAGAGGAGAAAGCCGCCCTGTGACCCTTGAAACATTTCCCGATGAGCCATTTAACAGAACCTCCCTGCAAAAGAGTGTTTCTAAGGGGACACAATTCCCCTGCCCTTCATCTGGAGGAGGAAATGTGAAATCTTGTTTTCCCTGCAGAGCTGCTTCTGCTCAGACACCACCATTCTTTGCAATCCGTGGCCCTGCCCCTGGCCTCTGTCCCTCCTCCACCTCCTGCTGCCTCCTTCCCAGCAAGAATTCCATGTTTTCATGTATAACCTGAACGTGAAAAACAAAACAAAACAAAATCGTGTTTTTCCTGTGCTCTCACAACAATCATCAATACAGAAGGCTTCTGTGACCAAATGTGTGGGGGTTCCCTCCCCACACCAAGCAGTGGACACCAGCTCAATTCCCACAGGGTGAGGGCTCAGTCTCACAAGACTGGCACCCCACCTTCCCACAAGGACTGAAAGTCCCAGCCTCTGGATCTGCTGACCGACTGGCGTCAAGCTGGGGTTCCCACAGCCCCTTCTTCGAGTTTGATTAATTTGCTAGAGTAGCTCACAGAGCTCAGGAAAAAACAAATATTTACTGGATTGTTGTGAAGGATATTGCAAAGGATACAGAGGAAAGGAAGCATGGGGCGAGGGATGGGAAGTGACACAGAGCTTCCATGCCCGCCCTGGGCAGGCCACATTCCAGGAAACCCCAGCTTCCAAGAAGCTTTCTGAACGTAGGCCTTTGGGGTGTTTGTGGAAGCTTCATAACCAGGCATTACAATGCTTGGTCAAACCACTGGCCATTGGTGATCAACTTAACCTTCAGCCCCTCTCCTATCCCTGGAGATGAGACAATGGCTGAAAGTCCCAGTCCTCTAATCCTGCCTTGGTCTTTCCTGTGACCAGGGACTGTCAGCCGTCAATCAGCTCATTAGCATGCAGACACGTCACTTTGGAGATTCTAAGGATTTTTGGAGTTGTATGCCAGGAAACAGGGTTAAAGACAAGACATATGTTTCATAATATATCACAGAACACCTCCTTGTATATTCCTCAGTTCTCTTGCCTGGTCTCTCTCAGGGCACTCCCCGGACTCAGCCCCACCCCCTGCTGAAGCACACTTCCCCTAGGCTGTGCCTGCCCTAAGACCACAGTCTCCTTAAGGGATTCACGGTTGCCAGTCTCGAGGGGTCCAGCTCCCTTTTCTTAGTCCGTCCACACGCCTCTTCAGATCCATCTTTGACAAACTTGTTTTTAAAATTACATTTTTGTATGTGTAGGAGTGAAGGCAAGTTTGGGGAACTAACACTTACTATTTTGATATTTCCTTTTTTCTTCTCGCTGATCCTATCCTCTTTCATTTCATTAAAATGCTCTGACAGCAGCTTTTCTCAATTGCTTTCACAACCCACTAATGGGCTTTGGAAATAACATGCCCTGGATGATCCCCACCCTGACCCCTCCCTTCTCAAGCCTCCTACCTCCTTCCGCCCTCCTCACTTTCTCGTTTTTTTGAGACAGGACCTTGCTCTGTTGCACAGAAACTAGAACTAATCCTCAGAACTTCCATGACTCCCAAATACTACCAGGCCACCTGCATGCCAGCCACAGGCTCCAGCTCCCGCCCGCTTCCGTGGATAGAACAGATGCGCACTCTCCGGTATGCAGACCACCCAGGCTTGTCTCAGGTACTCAGGGGCATTACTGCAGCAACTGTCCTGCTCTTTGCTGGGACACCAGTGTCTCCCTCCGTCTCCTGAGTGATTTCCATCCAGGTGCACTCATACTGTAGCATGGCCCATCTTGAGAGAACCTTCTCTTGACTCCAGATTTACTTCTAGCTCCCACCTCTTTCTCAGCTTCATTTTACAAAGAACTCTTCACAAGCACGTCGGTGCTCACTGTCCCCAAGTCCCTTCCTCTGCTTCTTCCACTGTACCACTCTAGCCAGGATGCTGCCCCTTGAACCGATTTTGTCAAAGTCCCCGATGACCCCCGCTGTTCTCAAATCCAGGGGTCAGTCTTTGATCCCCATGTGATGCGATTTTCCAAAAGCATCTGACATTAAACCAAGGGTGGGGCCCTTCTGAATGCAGGGCCCTGTGTGACTGAACAGTTTGGGTGCCATGAAGCCAGCCCTGGAGCCATGCTGATCTCAGGTTTCATGTTGCAAGAGACACACGCTCCCACTAACAAGCACTCCATGATCCCAAGGAATAATCCCAGTAGCTAAGGGTGCCGACACCACCTGAGCCAGACCCTCTGTTCAGGACTTCACAGGCGCTGGCCTCATCTCAGAACCCTGAGCAGCCTGTGAGATGATCACTTAATGCACCATCCCCATGCTATGTAAGAAGTCATTTTATGTCTTGTTTTTTTTTTTTTTTTCCAAATTACAGAAATTGAGGCACAGAGAGATGGAGTGATTTGTCTGTAGTCACAAAGCTTGAAAGTGAAGGAGCCACAATTCATTCCTGGTCTATCAAACACCAGGACCTACACTTTTAGGAATGACTCTGTAATAACTTCAGAATGTCTCTGTGTAGAAATACAGGCTTGCATTAATTTTCTAGAGTTGCTGTAACAAAATACCACAAACTGGGTGGCTCGAAACAGAAATTTATTGTCTCGCAGTTTTGGAGGTCAGAAGTCACAAGTCAAAGTGTCGATAGGACTGTGCTCCCTCTGACGGTGCTAGGGAAGGAGCTGTTCCAGGCCTCTCTCCTGGCTTCTGGAAGCCTCAAGCATTCCTTGGCTTGTAGATGCATCCCTGCAGTCCTCCATGTTCACTCGACATTCTCCCTTAGTGTCCTCACATCGTCCTCCAGGTTTCCCCTTTCCTATTGGATCGGGGCTCATCTGGTGACCTCATCTTACCTAGTTAAATCTGCATAGACCCTATCTCCAAATAAGGTAACATCCTATAGTACTAGGGGTGAGAACTCCAACACCTTTGTGGGGACACAATTCAACCCATAACTGGGTGTAAAATTAGAAACTGATCAAATATCCGGGAAGTGTGACCAGTGCACACAATCAGAAAATAGAGTCAGGATTCTCAGCAGTAAATAGTTATTCCAGGTCAAAGTGTGAGTTGCCTCCATCCTGCCTTGTTCTGCTGTTGTTGGGGAGGCCTTAGCACCTTCTGAGTGGGGTGAAAGCAGAGAATGGGAGCTGAAGGCTTAAAGAAAGGGCCGAACGAGGTGGGTGGTTCCTGAGCTTTGATTTGGTGGCGTGTTGTCTATTAGACCACTCTGGCTGGTTTCTGTGATCTCTCGATGGTCCTGCTGGGTGTCAGGTACATCTCTTTGGAGGTGTTGATGCTTAATGAACTGCAGCTTCTCCTTCCTGCTGGCTGAGGTACATGAGAGGCCAAATGTGTTTGGGAGACGTGCAGTACAATTTCAAAATGCCTAATAATACAGTGATTCTGGTTATGATCACTATTAAAATCACATCATGGATCATGAAAATAAAAATAATTATATTTTATATACATATTTTTATACACATAAATATCTATATTATATAGATATAATAAAGATAAAAGGAATAAGTTTAGCTTCATATACAATTCGCCATGGTGCCCTTGATTTGCCCCCGACCAGCACCAGTTCCCATGACCTTGGAGCTTCCTGCGTTCTCACCCTGAGCTTGTGTCCCATGGACAAGTGTATTTACGGACTATCAAGCAGCTCCCATAGGCAGGGGGTGGAGCCGTATGTAGGTTCCTTTCTTTTATCTCACAGAAAATCTTTAAAGACAGAGCTCAGGTTTCAGAACTCAACTTACATAATGCATCTAAAATGACATATATATGAATGTATCTCCCCTCTTACCCCGAGCAGTTGCATACAGAACTCAACCCAACTCTGATTTATGTCTCCAAAGGAAGTCAGATAAGAATGTGGACTGGGCACATTGTATTTTTCTTACAGTAGCATATGATAAAAGCAATATTTTTGCTACTGGAGAAGTAGGGAAAAGATCAAGAGCCAGAGATTACAGAGAGGAATTCCAAGAGGAATCTTTAGTGAAAAAAAACCATGAGTCTCCCTTGTCTTCTGCCACTGTGGCATGTGAAGGAATTGAACATTCCTTGAAAAAATTATTCATATTCTAGAAAAGGGACACAAGGGAATGAGATCCGTGCATTTGCTCATCAGATCACTATTGAGTACCAATTACGTTGTCAGGCGCGGAACAGGCAGGGTCCCCGCTTTTGTACTTCCCTGAATCTCCATGACCACTGTCCCATTCCAAGCCATTGTTCTCTCTTGTGAATAGGATGATGTGATAGGATTTGGTGTTACAAAGTTCACCCTCACTGCTCATCACAGACAGCATTTCAGCGGAGCAAGAGTGGCCTCAGTGAGATCAGATGGAAGAGTATGATCATTCAGAGAGTGGTCCTGGGCTGCAGGAGAGAATTGGAGGCAAAGTTTGGAGAATGAGCCAGCAAAGTTGAGATGAGTTAGATGTGAGGCGCTCAGAGGAGTCGAGGATGGCCCGTTACTGGTCACCCATGTTCATGGAAGCATTATTTAAGGAGATGATCAATCTGGGAGGAAAAGAAGGCGAAGCAATAAAGACTTCCACTTTGTATGTGTGAAGTTTGATGAGGCTGTGAAAACCCAAGGAGGTGTTAAGGATCTGGGGGTCTGGAGCTTGAAAGAGAGCTTTGGGCTACAAACTGTATTGCCAGTAGTTTTCAGTATCTAGAGAGCCTAAGGAGGATAAAATTGTCTAAGAAAAGGATATGGAGGTGTTATCCTAGGGTCAACTTGTGTAACAGGATGGCAATAAGTGCAACATTTTATGTTGCTACCTATGGCCTCCAAAGTCTGAAAATGTGGCAGTGCAGGGGTTGGCTGCTGGTTCATTTCGCTAAATTGCGTATCTTCCCAGCAAACGGAGCCCCCGTTGTAAAGTCGGTATTTAGGATGTTAGCATCTGGCTCTCTCCACTGCAGAGGGTTTCTGACTGGTGGAGGTATGCCTGCCCTTCTAATCTGGGGCTGAGGACACCACCTGATTTCACCAAGAGACTGTAGATAGACTGCTGAGACGTGAGATCACTAATGAGCGTCATGAAAGCTATGATTTATTAAGTATGTATGTGTCACCTGTATGCTTGCCACAGTCCATGTGCTATTTATTGTATACTTACACTGGTCTTGAAAATGAGTATTCCTATCCATTTTACACTGGGAAAACAGAGGCTTAAAGGACAAAAGCACTTGCTCAAGATCATGTTTATCAGTGGCAGAACCGGTCTTGGACTGAGCTGTGTCCATTGACAGGGCCCGAACTCCTAAGTGCCAAGCTTTACTACTTCGCCAGCAGCCTAAGGAGCGGGTCTGCCCCAGGGCCCTCCATTGCTTAGCTGGGTGTGGGTCTCACTGCAGTCGGGAGCCTTAGCCTCCACAGGCTGTCAAGAGCCTCCAGATTCACTCCAGCTGAAACTACAGAAAAATACTCAGGCAATCTGGCTTTATGGTTTCCTTCTGAAATAGAAATACTAATACTGACAAATATTTTTGTGATATTTATAGCTTACTGAAGACTTACCCAGGCGTTCTCTGGCCTCAATCTTTCATGTGCCCTATATTAATAAACTTTTAAAGAAGTTAAAGACAACCATTAACTTCTTTTCATTTCTTTGGTATGTAAACCAAAAATAAAATTCTAAGCCCCCCAACCAACTGATGGATCCCTCCCCTTGGCCAACGGCATTCTAAAGTTAACCAGAAAAACCACTTCAGGCCATGATGGGAAGTGGGAGTCGGACATGCCTCATTATATCCTCCTCCCTTTTGGAATTCAGGCCCAGCTGACCGACATTAGCATCAACACAGAAACCTTAAGACTGATATGACAGATTATTATTTTTTTGGGGGGGGGGACAGATTCTTTAAGTCTGATGAGAAACATTTACAATCTTTTCTCTCTGAAGCTTGCTACCTGGAGGCTTTACTTGCATGACACAACTTTACTCTCCACAATCCTTTATTGATTCCAGGTCTTTAGATAATAACTCTTGCAACCAATTGCCAGTCAGAAAATCTTTGAATCTGGCTGGGTGTCTGTAGCTCATACCTGTAATCCCAGCACTTTGGGAGGCTGAGGCAGGTGGATCACCCGAGGTGAGGAGTTCAAGACTGTTCTGGCCAACATGGTGAAACCCCATCTCTACTAAAATGCAAAAATTAGCCTGGCATGGTGGCAGGTGCCTTTAGTCCCAGCTGCTTGGGAGGGTGAGGTCGGAGAATTGCTTGAACCTGGGCGGTGGAGGCTGCAGTGAGCTGAGGTCCCGCCACTGCACTCCAGCCTGGGCGACAGAGCAAGACCCTGTCTCAAAAAAATAAAGAAAAAGAAAATCTTCGAATCTACCCATGACCTAGATGCCCTCTCCTTTACAATTTTCCCACCTACCAGATGAAACCAATGTACATCTTACATGTATTGATTATGTCTTACATGTGTTTATTATGTCTTCCATGTATTGATGTCTTATGTCCCCCTAGAATATGTAAAAGCAAACTGTAGCCTGACGATCTTGGGCACATGTTCTCAGGATCTCCTTGGGCTCTATCTCAAGCCATTGGTCACTCATGTTTGGCTCAGAATAAGTCTCTTCAAATATTTTACAGAGTTTGACGCTTTTCATTGACAGATGAACTAAGAAAAGGAGTGAGGGAGGAAGGTGGAGGTGTTCAGGGGTGGGTCCGTCCAGGAGGGAATTGTTTTATCCTGGCTTCTTCCTCCATCATTAATGGTAGAGTGCTGGTTTTTTTAAAATGTAAGAGGTTTAGAAGAACTGTGTGCTCCAGGCCAAAGAACACAGGGAGGGACACAGGTAGAACCCTAGAAATCTCAGGGGGAGAGGCTCCAAGTTCCTGAATCTCTTTCCCTCTTCACCCCACCAGACCTCTTCTGCTTCATGTTCATCTGCCCCACTGGGGCCTTCGGAGCAGGGTCCCAGCTATTGAGAAGCCTGGGGTAGGGTAGCCGCAATGTCTCTTACAAAGAAACATGCTGTTTCAGAACTTCAGCTCTGCATTCTTCCACATTTCCCCTCCATGCCAGGAGATTAAAATTCCACACTCCAGTTACTATAAAACTGCACCCATGGGATTTAATAGGCTTTTATAGTTGTTGATTAGACCTGACCTCCGCGTCACCTCATGGTTCCAGGAAATGGCCATTTCAAACTAATTCTTCAAGTAAATGGGGGCTCTCTTTCTGCAGAGCAGAGGCATTCACCGTGATTTTTCTTCTGTTAGTTTGTGGAGGCTGTGGAGGCCCCACAGGGTCATGGGGTGTCGCTTATGCTGTGTTGAGGTGCAGGATCCGAGAAGTAAAGAGACAGGACACTGAAGAACTGGTGAAGAGCATCTGGACCCGGGGTGGCCACATCACCTGTGAGCAGAGATCTGTGGGCCCCCAAATGCCCAAGAGTATCTGTATTTATTAGGTACAAGCTAGGGGCAGGGTCGTGAGTGAGGTCATCATCTATAGGCTTAGTAATAGAGCATACATAATCACCTGAGTCACAAGCGAGGGGGCTACCCCATTATGTCACCTGGGCAGAGAGGTGGGCTGTGCACAGCAGGGGGCCGTGCCGTGCACAGTAGTAGAGAGTCGTGTGCAGAAAAGGGGTCCACCCCCATTAGGTCACCGAGGCAAGGAGGTGGGCTGTGTGCAACAGGTGTTGTGCGCAACACTTCTTATTGGGGGCTGGAGATTTCAAAGGATTTCTAATAGAAGGATACTGTAAGCCAATGCAGTGGGAGCTGACAGATTTGTGCTCTTCTCTTAAGATATTTATGGGAGGATTTTTTGAGCTAGCACAGAAGCGAGAAAAGACTGACAGGGTGTACAGCCACCATGACTGATCACACCAGAGGGGTTTTTCTCCCTTGGTTATTTCCAGGATCTCAGGCCTGAGGCCAACTTTCCACAGGAACTGGATGCAAGGTACTACAACTCCTTTATCAGGAGAAACTCTTGCTCCAAGCCTGCCATACAGCGTATGCCCCTTCAGGCAGGACGCCACCGCCTGGGTCTTTGGTTCTTGTCCTGGTCTGGCTGTTTTCCCATGTATTGCTTCTATTCTGTGACTGTTCTAGGCATTCCTCCTACTACAAACTACTATATGGTTATATAGAAGGATTCTATAAATCAGCACTAAATGTGTCAGTACAGCTCCGACTACAATACCCATGTGATTATATAGAAAGATTATATAGAACTAAGTAGATATAAGTATTAAGTATGGTTATATAAACTAGATATATGTAAGCAGTAAGTCATACTTCAAGCACTAATTCTATAAACTAATACATGATTATATATGCAGGACTATATAAAGGAAACGGCTGAGCAATAACACTATAAACTAAGATATTCTTTAGGCACTGGTTGTGCCTGGGGTCTGGACAGTTCTCCTTCCTTGGTGCCCATGGGGGAGTGTTAGCCACAGTTTGTATTCATTTCTGGCTGAGAAGAGACCTTCCTTATAATAAACAGGGGATTTTCTATTCACATGGAATTTTCAATTTCTCTGGTTTAGTTTTCATTCTAGACAAATTGTGAAATGCATGAATAAACACTCAAAACGCTGGCATGGGGCAAAGGCTTGTGTTGTGCCCTGCCTGTTTTTTTAATTTCACCATTTTTAAAAGTCAAATGCCACTGTTTTAGGAGCAACTAAAATGTAATTGAGTTTTGGGACGCTTTGGATGTGTGAGTACAATCCGCATGCAGTCTTACTGCTGTGTTCCAAATTGAAGGAAATTCCAAAAAAGGCAAACAATGCTACAGAAGCTATATTTTCAATGGAGGAAAAAAGAATGCCTTTGTTTGGAGTTCACCTGGCTACATTTTCATTTGTTTGGGAAGGAAAAATCAAGTCCCTGATACAGAAGAGGTAACTTTAGAACTGCAGAGGGCATTGCCCAGGGCGTTTGTAAATTGCCTACAAGCATAGGGCTCCCTGCCAGGTGCTGCAGAAGAAATAGAGTGTTAAGGGTTCAGATAAGATGGCAAATTCCAGTTGCATCAGCATTTACAAAGACTTCAGAATTTGAGATAACAAAAGACCCTAAAAATCGCTGAATCATATCATCCAATTTTATAGAAGGAGACTCTAAACACTAGAAATGCCAAATTATGTGCCCAAGACCTTGTACTTAGAGTATGTATTATTCTGGGACCGTTAGCTGTGTGTGAGGCACTGTAGTGGGAACTTTACTTACTTTATTTAGCGTCTTCACATAATTGCGTGGGATAAGTGCCTTGATCCCCACTTTACAGATGGGTAAGCAAAGGCTCTGAGAAGTTAAATGAACTGGTCCCAAGTCACAAACCTAATAAGTAGTGCGAGAGCCAGGATTTGAAGCCAGAAGTGCCGACTGCAAAGACCAGCATAGACTTTCCATGACACATCCCAAACATGGGCTGATTCTTAGCTTGGAGCAGACACTGGGCAGGGAAAACCCTGAGCTGCTTTGGGGCCAGGAACTGAGCCACACCAAGCAATGGGGCAGTGGGCTGGGGGCATTTGGAGGAAGGACGTCTATTCCGAAGTTAGGGCACTTCTGGGAACTCAGAGGGCCCTGTGGGGTACAAAGAAGGAACCGAGGCCCAGAGACGCCACCTGAGTTGCCCTGCTAGCGTGTGGGACTGTGTTCTTGGCCTCCCAACTGCTGCAACACCTGGGGCTCCCCTTCCTCCTTCCCTCACAGCCAAAAACCAGCATCGGAGCATCTAGGTCCTCATACAGAGTAGAGTCTGGACTGAGAACACCACTAAGTCAAAAGGCAGAAATGTCCATAAAGGAAATTATAAGTAACTTAAAAGAGAAAATAAGGCCATGTGAGTGATCCAGTGAGAGCAATAATGGTAGTGACAGGAGGATTCATCCTCTTGGATCATCACAAAGCTGTAAAAAGGAGACTGACCCATATTTTTTGCAATTCTAGGTCCAGCTCAGAAAGGTGTCCCAGTGAGAGGATTGGAGGGTGTTTGATTTCTGGCTCAATTCTCGCCTAACTCCAGCCAGTTTTACATAGCAAATGCTGTATCCTGTGTGTCAAACTGATAGCAGGCATTCAAAGCACAGATAAAAAAAATAATCCTCCTAATTATTAATAATATCATTCATATTTATTGACTTTTACCATGCAGCAGGTGCTGAGCTAAGTGCTCTTCTCTGGGCCAGGCCTTGGGCTGGGTGTGCCAGAGAAATCATCCCAGCTCATTCTTACAGTAGGGTCCTCAGGGCGCAGGTCACTAGAACTGTACCTCAGCGGGATACAACTAACTTGCTCAGGATCCCAGGATAAGAGAATGTGGAAGCTGGGATTTGAATAAGAAATGTGTCCAAATTCCAGGATCCATGTTGGCTCCCAGGATGAAAAACTGATCCCTCCTGGCCGTGCTTGTCAAATTGTAGCAAGCAGACAGACTTAGATAAATGTCCTCAGACCCAAGCACTGGAAAAACGTGTATTAATATTTTTCTTACTTGAACACTTTGAGATTTTCTAAAATAAGACTTTCAGTGGTTAGACCATCTAGTCGTGCCATGGCTTTCAAAAGTATGCCCTTTATTGTTTACAGAGAGTTAGATGTGGTTTTTATTGGTACCAGCATGTTTTGTGCCTCCAGGGTAAGAATACATGAAATCTTTGGTTTGCTTAAGCATAGCGAAACCAGCCTATTTCTGGAGGTCAGAGTTTGCCCTAAAGAAGCGATGTTATGGCTTCTGTAATAGTTGAATCATTTCCTTTCTGCTAGCACCTCATTAACAGATAATAGCTTTTATTTCTGATTATAAAGACAACATCTACTCATTGTATATAATTTGAACCATTCAGAAAAATACAGAAACAAAAATACAAAACACCAAGGCCTCGTTGACTCAGCTCTTGGGCCAGCGTGTAATGTGATTCAGAGCATGAATTGTTAATGTGGAAGATATTCCTTGAGAAATTTGACTTACCGTGAAGGCAGCTGTGTAATTTTAAGGTTGCATATGCCTAGATTTCAGTTAAAAGCAAAGCATTAAAATAGCAAGGAAATAATTATGACCCAGGGTTGTTTGTGAAGACAGCTTCCGATAGTGGTCATGAATTGCAATGTTTTCAAGAAGCAGTGCCTCTTTAAAAATACAATCAGGCCGGGTGCCGTGGCTCAGGCCTATAATCCCAGCACTTTGGGAGGCCGAGGCAGGTGGATCATGAGGTCAAGAGATGGAGACCATCCTGGTCAACATGGTTGAAACCCCGACTCTACTAAAAATGCAAAAATTAGCTGGGCTTGGTGGCACACGCCTGTAATCCCAGCTACTCAGGAGGCTGAGGCAGGAGAATTGCTTGAACCCAGGAGGTGGAGGTTGCGGTGAGCCGAGATCGCACCATTGCACTCCAGCCTGGGTAACAAGAGCGAAACTCTGTCTCAAAAAAAAAAAAAAATACAATCACAAGGGACCAGGGTGTCCCATTCAAATGTCTTGCTACCCACTGAGATCTGGGTGTCATGAGCTTCTCTTAACGTAGACTGAGTCAGGCAAGAATCAAGGGTCTCACCATGAGTTCACCCAGCAGCCAACACTTTGTTAGTGGAAATGGTCAGTGCGCCAGAATAGGACTGGTGCTGAAACAAAAGGCCAGTTGGAGAGGTGGGACAGTATGGTGAGGAAAAACACATGTTCTGGAGCTAGACGGCTTCTGTTGCAACCCTTGTGACTCCACTTACAAGCTGTGGATCTCTGGGCAAACTAATTAACCTCTCTGAGCCTCAGTTTCTTTATATGTGAAATGAAAATAAGAACAGCACCCGGTTCAAAGGAGAAGATTAAAGAAGCTATGCCATATGATACTTACATGTAATTGGCATGGGCACTCAATGTTTGTGCTTGTGTCTCTCCATGTGACAAGGTCAATAATAGAGGTCTTGAAGAATAGGAAGGAAGTTCATTTTATTTCAGTTCTCCTAGTAACGGAGAGATGAAAGGGTGATTGCAGATGAAAGGGTGATTGCAGCCTGGCCAGATGGTTGCACTTGTTAGGACAGGCTAACAAATCCCAGACTTTCAGGGCTTGTAAAGAAGAGCCCCTCAACCCATGTCCACTACATGATCTGGGTTGGGTGGCTCTTCTCCAGGTGACAATGCAGGAATCCATGCTGTTTTCATCTTGTATTGTGTCATCTGGAACATATAGTTTACAAGGCTATCTCAGGAAAGGACAGAAGGCTAGAGACACGTGACATCACTTTAAATGCCGTGTCAGAGGCTGGCATATGTCACTTCCACCCGTATTTTACTGGCCCAAACCCAGTCACGCAGACCCTCTCCAATGCAAGAATGGCTGAGACGTAGAAGGCATGTGGACAGATGCTCAGTGTGTGGCAGTGGCTATATGCTGTGTAGAAATCTCTTATTATTGCCAAGAAAGAGAACATCAATAATAACTTTGCAACAGGTGACTTCCTGGAAGTTAGGAAAACTCCTTGTGTCCTGGCTTTGGAGATCTGCTTAGAAAAGTAGCAATGTTGCATCATCCAGGAAATCGGACATCTGCATACCCTTTACCAAGTGGCATGATCTCTCCGCTCACTGCAACCTCCACCTCCTGGCTTTGAGTGATTCTCCTGCCTCAGCCTCTGGAGTAGCCGGAATTATAGGCATCTGCCACCACAGCTGGCTAATTTTTGTATTTTTAGTAGAGACGGGGTTTCATCATGTTGACCAGGCTGGTCTCGAACTCCTGACCTCAAGTGATCTACCCGTGTTGGCCTCCCAAAGTGCTGAGATTACAGGCATGAGCCATAGTGCAAGGCCTATTTACCAAGCTTTTTATGAGTGAGGCAAAGAGCTGCGAAGGAAGGTGATACACTGTTTGCTTTTTTCAAGAAAAGTATTTCCAGGTATTCATCTGTGGCCAATCTTCATTAACTCTGCTGGCAATTTTTGTGCCTCCTACGGCTAGGGATACAAAACCTAAAACATACGTACTGAAGGTTATTGGTGACCATGCATTATCAAAGAACGGCTCCATTTCCCATGATAGGCTACTAAGGTGGTGTGATTTGGCTTTACATTTTAACTTAAGCCCTAATTTAAAAATCCATTTAATTGTTTGAGGTGTTCCTGTCCAGATGATTAACCCTTCCTTATCTGCTTGTACATGAGCAGGATTTGCAGGCCCATATCAGACAAAGTTGAATGGAGAATTAAAGGAGATTTATTCATGAAATATTCAGTGGATTGATCACACTAAATTGGTTTGTCTTTCCCACTAAAACTCTTGAAAGAAAGGTCCAGATCAAGCCTATATGTTCCTTGCCATATGCCTAGCACCTAACCTGGTGTCAGACATGAGAGAGGTATTTTAAAATGTTAGCCAGCCGTGGTGGCTCACGTCTGTAATCTCAGCACTTTGGGAGGCTGAGGTGGGTGGATCACATGAGGCCAGGAGTTGAGATCAGTATGGCCAACATGGTGAAACCCCACTTCTACTAAAAATACAAAAATTATCCAGGCATGGTGATGACTTCTGTAGTCCCAGCTACTCGGGTGACTGAGGCACAAGAATCACTTGAATCTGGGAGGCAGAGCTTGCAATGAGTTGAGATGGACTCCAGCCTGGGCAACACAGTGAGACTCTGCCTCAAAACAAAAAGATTAACTATTAAAATGTTATTATTGAACAACAAAGTTTAAAAATAACTGCTGATTTAATTAACTGAAGTCTCCATGAATTAGAGAAAGCCTGCTTCTGCCTGTGAACCTTCACCTTCTCCTGTGTTCTACATGCCTCCCTTGCTCCTACTTGGCATGAACCAAACTCATCAGCTTCTTGTGCCAGTCTGGCCTCTTCTATAGCATCCCGGGTTGATCTGTCCCTTGTCTTAATCATTAAGGTATTTCCTACCTGGTACACGGATGTACTGACTTCACAGCCATTCAGCAGGTGTTTGACCATTTGACTGGGTCCCCTGCTTACCTGCATGCTGGCTGCCCAGCTCAGGTCTCTGACAGGAGGGGCCCAGAATGCCTACCAGCTTTGGAGAGTGAGTGTACGAAGACAAGCTTAACCCATTTCCATCTCTCCACATATGTCAGCCCTTTTAATATGTGACCCCACCCAGGAATTCAAAGAAGTGGCTTCCCATGGTCCGTGGTGGGCTCTCTTGAGCGCCCCACAGTGGTGATAGGAGGGAGTCTATAAATCCCAACTCGCTCATCCTCATGGTGGTGTGTTGCTGTATCAGATCATAACACCACAAATACTTGTTATATTAGAGCTGTAACCGGAAGAACTTTCTGTGCTTAACAGGGTTTACGTTCATTCGGTTCTCTCAAACTATCATGAATCCCACAAACATTGGCAGAGAAGTGACCATGTACACAGGCCTTTGCCTTGGACTGTAGATGTCCTCCCCATCACTGCCCCTTTGAGTCTTGGCCGTGGCCACACCAGGGTTCTCTGCACCTTCCCATCAAGGCCTTCTCATGAGCTTCCCTGGACCCCCAGGTTTGTGGGCGTCACATCTGAAGCCCCCTCTCATTCCTGCCCTGTTTGGATGGGGACTCAGTTGGGACTGTCTTCCAGTCTCTGACCTGGGTGATTCCTGTCCAGGCGAGGCTCTGGGTGGCTGGAGGTGAGACCTTGAGCTGGGGAGCTGTCTTCCTTCTGAAGCCAGGTCTGAACGAGGATTTGATTAGAATACAAGTAGTTGATTGGGAGGGTGGTCCCAGGAAACCCCTAGCGGAGTGGGGAGGTGAGGCGGGCTGGGGAGGCAACAATATGGAGTGTGTTGTCAATCATTTCCTTGTGGATAGCTAGAGCTTACCCCTGCCGGGGAGCTGACTGTCCCGCCAGGGATGGAGGTGTGGGAGGTGCAGAGCAGGTGTTCACACTCGGCTCTCATCAGTCGTAGGCTGAGGGCTATGGGGGCCTGGGGACTGATTCCCAGCACTTCAGGCCTCTCCCTGGGAAACGCTCATTCCAAGAGCCAGAGGAATCCTCAGGCAAGGAGACGCGGATGCTGGCAGTGTGGAGTCCAGCAGGCTGCAGTGGAAGAGAGGACGCAAGTGGCACCTGCAGTGTTTACTGCAGGGCGGAGGCCAGGTTAGCCCAGTGAGACGCCGGCGGACACCGCGTTTCTGAGGAGGGCTGGCGTGTGGCACTGGAGGGCGCTGCTTGAAATTGGCAAATCACCTGCTATCCCAAGGCAACTTGAAAATAAGATGTGGCTTTGCCAGTAACTCCTGCAACCTGTGGTTTCATTCAGGACAGCAGATGCTATCAAGGGCGCTGTGCCCTTTGAGATGTAGTTAAGCCAGGAAGTTTGCTGTTTTGGTGATGGCTGATGATATTTAAGAATTTTAGCTTTGAGTATGCTTTAGTGGTCAGAAAGGAATTTAAACAATTTGTGTGTGTGTGTATGTGTGTATGAATTCATGTTAGTTATTACAAAGGGTTCCTTGTTTTAAAAGCTATATATACTGTTATGCTAAGAAATGCTTGTGTTGTGAAGACCAAATAGATTTGGGTAAATGGATATTTTAGCACAGCAGATGGCATTATTATTTAAATGCATAGAGAACTCTGAGTTTCAGTAGAATAATGGTGGTTGCCTACATCCAAATCTCTTCCCATAACTTAAAAAAAATTTAACCAAGTCAACAAATAGAGCAAATAAAACCATTGTTTACACAAGCCCTCAGGATTACTAAGAGACAAAATTCTACAGACTTCAAATTTCCTGTAAGTGGTAAGAGAAGCACCCGGGCCCAGCCAGGCAGGCTCTGGAGCCCGCCCCTGTCTAGAGCATTGGGCGGAGACCACAGAGGGCAAGTGGAGAAGGGCAGGAGTGTGCAGAGCCCGGGGCGATGCAGCCCAGATCACATCAGCCCCGGAAAGACGGCCCCATCCTGAGTGGGAGGACCAGACAGTGTGAGACTGGAGGCTACAGCTATAGGAAAGGCGAGGTCACTGGGAGAGACGAGGGAAACTGGGAAGGGCACTGCCCCTTGCAGATTTGGTGATATCCAGAAAGAAGGCAAAAAGCATAAAATTAAGGGTCCTTCAGAGATCAAAGAAAACCACAAAATCACAAGGCATGCTCCCCCTCTTCCAGAGGAAGCACAATACAGAAATTGCACTTTACTCTGTCAACGGTAGAGGGCGTGACCGAATCAAGAAACCTAGTTCGTCACCCACACACTGTCCCCCGTCTACATCAACTCTCACCCACGATCCAGAAAATAGATGCCAAAGGAGCAGAAAAAGTAGCAGATAACGTGCAAGCAAAGCTGCAATCAGAAGAAACGAGTTTGGGAATCTAAGCATTTCAGCTAGTGAATGTTCTCACCCCACTACACACACACACACACACACACACACAGAGCAAAAGTGTGTTTTGTAATGGCGTTCCAACACTAATTAAATGTCCTAACATGAGAATTTTCATATGTTAAAAAAAACCTAACCTTTAATCAAAAAATCAGAACTAAAATGGGCAAAAGCCAGGAAGATGTGAAATGAGAGTTGACTGAACTCTGGGAAAGAAATGGAGAAATTCGGTTTGCAGATGCTTGTGCTGCCAGGAGGGACATCCTTTCAGCGAGTGGATGGATCAGTAACTTAGCACCTTTTCTCTGTTGCCTTTTCCCATCCACAGGCCTGTTTTCTAAACCTCAGCCTAAGGCAAGCGTTTCTTACCCATAAGCGTCCTGGCTATTTCCATAGGAAACGTTGTGAAAGGCCAATGTTGGTCATCATTTTTACTTGCCAAGTTCTCTATTGTATGAGACTGTAAGAAATACCCAAATTCTTTCCCAGGGAAAATCAGATTGAGTGGATTAAACTTTCCAAGGAGAGCTTCATTCTCCTTGGCAATATGTCAAACTTTCAGAGATAAACTTTTCAGAGATGTTTCCAAATCGTAATGAACAGCTACAATAAATGATGCTATATTTTATAATCGAAAAGTAATTTTCATACATTATATTCGTCATTAAAGTTGTATATAAGTCAAAGTAACACATGTGATAGTTTCTTCCCTGCCTCTGTGTGACCACAAGCAGCTTAGAAATGTTTTGCCTTGGTTTAAACAAGTGAAAAATGAGAATGGCAATGGCTTCCCCCCACGTGACATTTGTAGCGCATTGCTAACTTCAGGCTGTGGGACAGATTGTATTTTTCTAAACATAGCCACCGTAGCATTACCCATCCCACACATTCTCCTAGTCACCCCTTATCAAGAGGTAAAGTTGAATACCTTCCCCTTGAGTCTGAGTGGGTTTGTGTCTCACTTGTAGTCAATAGAATGCAGCAGAAATAATACTGCATTACTTCTGAGGATAATTTGGGAAGAAAAAGATAATGCAATTTCCACCTTGCTGCCTGGTACATTCTTGCTGGAGTGCTGAGCTGCCGTATAAGCAGTTAGACTGTTCTGAGGCCACCATGTTGTAGGAAATCCAAACTAGCCTACGCAAACAGATCACATGGCAAAGCCCTGAAACTACATGAAGAAAGAGAGATGCCCTACCAGTCTCCAGCTGTTCCAGCCATGCCTTCCTGCTCCCCACCCCCACACTCTATCTTTTGTTCCAGCTCCAGTTACCATCTGGCTGCAACCACATTTGAGAATCTAAGCCAGAACTACCCAGCCAAGCCCTTCCTGAATTCCAGACCCTCGGAAACCATGGCAATAATAAAATGATGATTATTTTAAGCCCCTGAGTCTTGCCGTGACTTGTTATGCGGCAGTAGATAATGAGGATGCATGAGGCCTGAAGGAATGCATCATTTCTAGGATAAACGTAGTGTCTATGCCGAATACCTTTTGTGGTAGTTTTGTTTTGGATAATTTTTGTAGAGGAAGTTGATAGGACAGAACATGTCTCTTTTGGGAGGAATTATATTTCTCTCTAGATTTAGCTTATAAGCTAATCTTTCCAGTGGAAAAGAATTGAGTTCTTTTCCAGTGATTTTCTGGTTTTTTGTACTTGCAAAGCTTCATATATCTATTGCTTTTGGTAAAAGTAAATGATAGAATAGGTTACTAGAGCTATTTATTTTGTTTCTGGATAGGATAAAGCTGAAAGGACATAGGGACTAAGAACACGGCTGCTGGTCTCATGGATTTCTAATGACGCCCAACATTGGGTAGCTCTCCAGTTAATTCTATGGTGAGCAAACAGATTTAACATTCTAGGCCATGATAAAGAGAAATGACCTCAAACAGGGGGCTAGCGCAAGATTTTACTCCTGACGTTGAATGTGTAGTGATTAATGTCATGGAGTCAGATGGTTTGAATCATGGCTCCCTCACTTACTGCCTGTGTGACCATGGGCAAATAAATTTATCTCTCAACAAATTTATTTGTTGCCTCTTCTGTTGTTACGAGGGTTATAGCAAGGATTGAATGAAATAATAGACGTGAATGGCTTAATACAAGGTCAAGGATATGCTGAGTGCTCAATAAGTGGTAGCTAGTGCTGTCATTAAGTTATGCTCTCTGGATTTTACAGATCCAGAGACATAGATTTAGTAAGGGGAAGATAGAGAGTTCAGAGATTAAATTGCTTGACTCGAGCATGTGCGTACTGGTGACCATGTTACTACCCTATGCATTACACAAGACAATCTCAGATCTATTCCATCTGCCCAAGGTGATGGTCTTTTCCAAATAGAGGAAGACTTCTTGCATCAGTAGTGTAAAAGACTATACCCCTCCCTAACTAGAATTTCCAAATAAGTTATTGTGTTTTTATTGTAGAATTTAACATTTAGATTAAAAATACCTAGTGTGATCTCAGCAAATTACCATTGAAAGATAACCACTTTAATCTGATAAGGAGTATGTGCAAGCCATATTGAATAGTGAAATACTTATTGCTTTCACTCTGATGTACAGAATAACACAAGCGTGCCCTATCACTCTTATTCACTCTCACCTTATAGCACCTATCATTCTGTCACCTGTATTCAACAATGCAGTGGTAGTCTTACTAGGATACTAAGGCAAGAACAAGAAATAAATGTTATTAAAATTAGAAAATAAGAATTGGCCAGGCACAGTGCCTCATGCCCATAATCCCAGGACTTTGAGGGGCCAAGACAGGTGAATCACTTAAAGTCAGGAGTTCAAGACCACCAGCCTGGCCAACATGGTGAAACCCTGTTTCTAGCTCTAACATCACCAATTATCAGACATGCTATAAAGCTGAGCATGGTGGCAGGCACCTGTGGTCCCAGCTACTTGGGAGGCCAAGGCAGGAGAATCACTTGAACCCAGTAGGCGGAGATTGCAGTGGGCTGGGATGGTGCTACTGCACTCCAGCCTGGGCAACAAAGCAAGACTTTGTCTCAAAAAAATATTTAAATTGCCATTACTCAGGAGTTAATATACTAGTAACAAATAGAAAATTAAATAGAAAATGTGATTAACAGTATCATACAAAAAATCAAATACCTAGGAATAAACTTAACAATCTATGTGCAAGAACAACACACCAAAACTACTAAAACTACAAAACATTGGGAGAAATTAAAGACCTAAATAGATAGAAGGACATACCATGTTAATGGATTGAAATATTTTAAAGATGTCAGTTCTCCCCAAAATGATATATGGATTCATTAAAATTTCAAGTAAGTCCTAGAAGAGTTATTTTCTGTATAAATTGGCAAGTTAATTCCAAAATGTAGGTGAAAATGAAAAATAATTATAAAATTCAAAACCATAGTTAAGAACAACAGCAAATCTGTAGCTCTTATATCACCAATTATGAAGACATGCTATAAAGCTACATAACAAAGACTGTGGCATCAGAACAAGGATAGACAAATAGGTAAATGGAACAGAAGTGAGAGTCCAGGGACAGATCTACAAGATATGCAGTATCTTGGCTTACAACAAAGGCTACACTGCAATTAAGCAGGGGTGGGGAGTGGGAGGAGAGTCTATTCCACAGGTGCTAGTCAGTTGATATTCATGAGGAAAAAAATAAAACTTGATTCCTATGCCATACACAAAAATGATTTTATGATGGATCATAGGCTTAAATGTTAAAACTAAAACAATTAACCTTCTAGAAAAAAATATAAGATAAATATCTTCATGAACTTAGAATACGCAAAGATTTTTTTAAATAGTGCTTTTCACTTAAGATGTGTGCACCTTACTGTATGGAAAAACCTTCTTAAAAAAAAGAAGATATCTTCATGAACTTGGAATATGCAAAGATTTTTTAAAATAGTACTTTTCACTTAAGACATGTGCACTTTACTGTATGTTAGTTATACTGTAATACAATTTCTTCTCCCTTGTCTTTTGTTATGTGACACTCTTAATTTTCTTCCTAGTCCTTCATGATTTCTCTATCTTGGCTAGTTTCTTTTCTTTTATTTTGTACAAGAGTCTTTCTGCAGTTTACTTATTTTCTCTTGCTACAGTTGGTATCTTGGGCATCTTACCTATCTGTAGCTTTAGCTGCCTGCTCCCTGTAGGTGGCTCCCAATCTTTTATCTGTTGTTCCAATCTGCCTCGTCTCATGAGGTCATAGGACTCTCAGGGACAACCAATTGTCGTCTAGTTCCCTGCTGTGTGCTTCAGTCCCCTCTATGGCGTCCCCAGGGGTTGTTGTTAAGTCTGTGCTTTAATATCTTTGATGAGGAGACTATCACCCAATCCCAAAGTGCTAGCCAGAGATTTCTTCACCTTGAGTTACAATTTGTCTTCCTCTGATTTTTGTCCTTTGATTCTCCTCTTATGTGTCACTAATCAAGTCTAATTCCACTCACATGACAGAGCCTTCCCTGTTTTTTCTTTTCTTCAAGTCAATCGTCCAACACTCCTTTAAACATTTTTTTCCTAAACATGTTCCCATATTTTATTTCTATTTCTTGACTAGCCCCAATTTTATCACATATCTATTAAATGTAGCACCCAGAATTAAACAGAAGGCTTGAAGGTGATCTGGCCTCTGTAGACCATCATTTCCCTTGTTGTAGATGTGTTCTTTTCTAAATATGGAGTTACTCATTTGTCTCTAGTACTTCTTCAACTGCCGGTTGGATTTCTCAATCTGGATCTCCCTGGAAACCTCAGACTCAATTTATCCAAAAATGAAATAATCACACATCCACTGACACCAGCAACTAAACCAGTCTTACAAGGCCAGCAAGTCAGGTTGCCTGCTTCCCACTCAGATAACTTGATCTCTAGCCTTATTAATTCGGGGGTAGCTATTACTCTACTCTGCCTTCATTCTCTATTTGTATATGTGGATTTAGGGAAGGGGACTTTTTATCCAGATACGGAATTATCGATTTACTCCTGTTAATTTTTCAACTAATGTTGGACTTTTCAAGTTGGGCTCAACTTACCTAAATGTAGGATAAGCTGGGCTCTGTGGCTTGCACTTGTAGTCCCATCTACTTTGGAGGCTGAGGTAGGAAAACGATTTGAGTCCAGGATGAGTTCAAGGACACCCTGGGCAACATAGGATGACCCCATCTGTAAAAAAATTAATAAAAGTAGAATAATCATCCACTTGCCCAAGCCAGTTACCCCTCCCAACTTCCTTATCTTTTGAGTGGCCTTATCTGGCCTTCTTCCTCATGTCTGTCACCTTCATTTTTAGTTCAAGCCCATATTCCTTAGTTCAGGTCTCTCTTACCTGCCCTAAGTGGTCCTTTCACCTCCAGCACTCCACCCCTACTCTGAGATGGTCACTAACTCCCATGGGTTTGCCTTGTAAAATGGAAACCCTTCCCTTTGTTCAGACCGTGACCTGGCGTGCCTTTCCATGTGAATCTTCAGTGCCCCAAGGGTTAACCAGTATTCTAATAGTTGTACCTTGGCACAGCTGCTTTAAACGAAGTGGTTCTGTCTAAACTAAAATGCCTTTCCCCACACTTCCCGGCCAAAACTACACTTGTCTTCTACATCACTTTCAGATGGCCCATATAGAAAAACAGGACTTCGGCCAGATGCAGTGGCTCACATCGGTAATCCCAGCACTTTGGGAGGCCGAGGTGGGCAGATCACGAGGTCAGGAGTTCAAGACCGGCCTGGCCAACATAGTGAAACCCCATCTCTACTAAAAATACAAAAATTAGCCAGGCATGATAGTGGGCACCTGTAATCCCAGCTATGTGGGAGGCTGAGGCAGGAGAATCACTTCAACCCGGGAGGCGGAGGTTGTAAGGAGCCCAGATAGTGCCACTGTTCCAGCCTAGGCAACAGAACAAGACTCCATCTCAGGGGAAAACAAAACAAAACAAAACAAGATTTCATAGATGTTCCTGTAGTGTATAGCTTAGACCTTGAACAAAATCTCAAGTGGCT
This sequence comes from Cacajao melanocephalus, assembly GCA_963573385.1. NCBI lineage: Eukaryota > Metazoa > Chordata > Mammalia > Primates > Pitheciidae > Cacajao > Cacajao melanocephalus. The sequence continues at coordinate 29,050 of CAUYLG010033143.1, read as the reverse complement.
TTGAAATTGAATAAACAAATGAATTACCTGCCCCATTTCTTGAGAAATGATTGGAAAATTATCACAGATATACATGTATTTCTAAAAGTGCTGGCCATTTCTAAAGAAAAGATTGCCAAAAAAGTAAATGTGTTTATTTGAGAAAAATGACTAAAATACAATTTTGTGGATTTTATTTAATTTACTCTTCTATGTTTAAGAAGGCACCAAAGACTATAATTTGGGAGTTACAGTGCTAAGGCTTAGAAAGTTTAAGGTCAACAAAATTCTTAGCTTGATCCTTGAAAGAAAACTTGATCCATCAAAGAGGAGAGATGTGCCCCCTGCCTCAGGTATTATCACATGCAAGTGGGAAGAACTTCATAAAATCACAATAACATGACTTCTCCAAGAAAAACAGAGATCATCAGTTGAACAAAGTTAACGAAGAAGTTCATTTTAAACTAATCTAAATTTTCTTCATTACATAAAAATCTGTGGGAAGGGAATAAAAAATATAACAAATATAAATCCTTATTTTTCATAGGAAATATCATTTCTTTTCCCAAAGATAAATTATTCTTTGAAAAAAGTATTCCCAGAACTGTTAATAGGAGGCATTTTGAGGAAATGCTCATATTTTCATGGAAAATCAGCACTGGGGTTGTCTTATCAGTGCAACTAGCAAGGCTTTATTTGCCTGTATTGTGTCCATTTCAGGCAACAGGTAAGGGATAAAGTCATCTAAACTTATCTAAAATGTTCATGTTTTGGAATCACCCATAATTATTATCTTCATTCCTTTCATAATGTTGAAAAGGAAACATGCATTTTTTCCTTCCCTCCCCCATCCAGCTTTTTCTCAGGTTGTTTTCCATGGTTGGGGGAAAGGGACAAGTGGGACTCCTTCCAGGGACATGGCCAGGGCAGTTGACAAGGTCACGTTGACAGAATGAGCTGAAAGAAAGAAATTCTTCTTTGTGAACAGAGGAACTGCCTGGGAAGGTCTTCAGAGGCAAATTCTACCAGAAGGGGAACTACACTTCCAGCCAGCATCGTTTGTCTTGGCTTTTTAGGGTCTTCCTGTCTATAACGGTCACCCTCCTCAATTCACTCAATTTCCATTTTAACAGCAAAAATATACAGTTTTAAAAGATGGCAAAAGAAAGATATTCAAGTATATAACATGCTTTACTTTAATCAAATATTGACTGAGTCCTCATAGTGTCATTTCTCATGAACATTTAAACAACAGCAGAATCCACACTGGTCGTCAGAGGGTATCATGTGCCTGAGACAAAATGTGAAAGCAGTGGTAATAGGATGTAATGAGTGATGGGTATTGTGAGAAAGACACTTGAACTAAAATCTGGAAACTGAGGGGATTGAAGCTCACAGGAGCAAGGGGTGCCTGCCATTGAGGACTTAGAGCAGACATGGGGAGTTGGGGCAAGAGCCACCATAGGGGCTAAAGGTGGGACAGTGATGACAAACCAAAGATGCTTTGGTGACTGACAAACCAAAGAAGACTCCGAGCTTTGCCACTGACCAGCTGATAGTGTTAAGCAGGTCACCTGACCTCTTCCAGCTACAAAATGAGCATAGTCTGCTACCCCTTCATAGGCTGCCAGGGTGATTTGAGGGAGGAGGCAGCTCAGCGTAGTGCCTGGCATGGAATCACTCCTGAAAACATACTAGCAATTGTCTATTATGTTTTGAGATGGATCTTAAAGGTTTGGCAAGATGGTAACAGGAGATGGCTGCAGAGGGCAAGGTACTTTAGGATAAGCAGCCACTGTGTGTGTGTGTGTGTGTGTGTGTGTGTGTGTTGTTCAGCATATAGCACTGTGTTTGTGTGTTCAGAATACACCACATATACCAGCACCGCCAAGGGGTATTGATGACCAGTAAGGCTTTGGGGACTCTTCAATCAGGCAGCACTGTCTAATAGAAATATAACATGAGCTGCATATGTAATTTAAAAGTTTGTAGTCGTATTTAAACAAGTTAAAAGCAATAGGTAAAATTAATTTTAATAAGATATTGTATTTAATTCAATATTTCAACATATGATCAACATGAAAATTTATTGAGGCATCTTACTTTTTTTTGTATTAAGTCTTCAAAACCTGGAGCATATTTTCTACTTACAAAGCATCCCTATTCAGACTTGCCACATTTCAGGTGCTTGATTACCACACAGGGCCCGTGGCTGCTATATTGGATGGCTCAGCCACAGAGGGCTTCCCTGTGGTAATAGCATGGTTTTTCTTGAATGTTAGTCTTTCTCTCTCTCTTGTCTCCCAGAGAGGGAGATGGCAATGCCTTTCTCTAATAAAATCAATTTAAAGAAAAAAAAAAAAAGGAAAGGAAAAAGGTGGGAGAAAAGAAGTGCTCCAGGGCACTGTCTTCACAGCTGGTCTAATTCTGAGGTTTTCACAAATGAAAGTTCAAAGGGTTTTGGGAGATGCTGGAACATACTTTGACTCTTTTAGATTATACTACATAGATGATCTAGAAATCGTGCACAAAGAAACCTATTTTACTCTGTGTGACTCCAAATTTTCCAGGTTATTAGGATTACAGAACAATGTTTTAACACTTTCTAAGGTTGGGAAGTCATAGTTTTGTAGGAAAAGCTGTGAGAAAGATTGGACAAGCCTAGATTGACCCCTTGGTCTACTGGCGCATTGCTAGGTTGCTAGGTTGCTAGGTAGGGAAGTACAGGGAATTGGAAGGAGAAACCTCATAGCTAGGTGAGTAAATTCTTAGCCTGAGCCAACACTGGAGGTGTGGTCCAGTCATGAAGATAACAAGGGCAGGATTCAGTACTTAATGAAAATCAATCAAATTGGTCACCGAATCCTTTAATCTGTGAAGCTTGAATACACTAAGGCAAAATGAACTCAGCCAATTTTACCTCCTTTAAGAGAAGATTAGGGAAAATAATATACCAACAATCACAATTAAGAATCCAAAGAATAATGCATCTATAGTCAACATGTACAGAATAGAAAAGAAAGGCTTTAGTGAGAGATGAATTCTACCAATAGCAGCATTTCAAACCGGTACCCAGCAAGTGGCCTGCATGTGCAAATGCTCAAAAAGATTCAGTGGCTGGGCACAGTGGTTCGTTTCTGTAATCCCAGCACTTTGGGAGGCCAAGGCAGGCGGCTCACTTGAGGTCACAAGTTCGAGCCCAGCCTGGCTAACATGGTGAAACCGAATCTCTACTAAAAATACAAAAATTAGCAGGGTGTGATGGCAGGCGCCTGTAATCCCAGCTACTAGGGAGGGTGAGGTAGAAGAATCGCTTGAACCTGGGAGGCGGAGGTTGCAGTGAGCTGAGATCACACCACTGCACTCTAGCCTGGGTAACAGAGTAAGACCCTGTCTCAAAAAAAAAAAAAAAAAAAAAGAACAGAAAAGAAAAGAAATTCAGTGATACTAGGTAATAATGAATAATGTGCATATGAACCTTCTAGATGACGCTATCAGAATATGTGGAAAAATAAGCAACTCCTTCAGTTTCTAGAGTACCGACTACTAGATTGAGAAAATTTAAACCTAGTCGGTATTTCATTTTCTTCAGCCCATTTTTACCTTGAAGGTTATAATTTATAAATCTCTTCATAAGGACTTCAGGGTTTCCGATGAGAACAGTGACTCAGTATTTCTCACAACGCCTCGCACCTACTAGATGCTCAATCTTCATGAGTAATTCTGATTTAGACAATCCCCTTCATCAATTTGGCTTTCCTCCATAGACAAAATAAAATTTAAGACAATTTAGAATTCTCAAAGGTAGAAACACTTTAGTCATCTTTAGAGAAATTGTAGTTTGTTGAGAAACCAATGTACGCTGGAAATGAATTTGCATTTCTCTTAGGAACCCAATCCTGCTAAAGCTCAATAACCCGTTTAAAGCACAGGCACTCTGCTGAGGAAATGCCGTGTGTGCACATACAGTGACACTGGCCTGGGAATCAGAACAGCATCCCAGGTTGTTCCAGCTGCTCAACCCGGACTCACAGGGAAATCTCAGTCGGTCCGTTTCTCTTTTTAGTATATGAATGTATTTCTTCCTATGGAAAAGCACTGTTTGTAAGTGGCTAGTGTTTTAGTTTCTGTGTAATTTCTTAGTTTCTGTAAGATATTGTAACATGTCACACATATTCAGTGCAAGGTCAGTTTAGTGTCTATTTTTTAGATTGTTTGGGTTTGGCTTTTTGTTGTAGTTTTCAAAGTAAAAACTTCTTTGGAAGTTAACCAATAGCATTTTGCCTGGTGAGTTTTTTTTTTTTTTTTTTCAGGTCCTCAAAAAACTTAATATTAAATACTTGTGGATGCTACTTAAGCAATATGAATGAAAACTGGATATTGCAACCACTTTTTATTACCCTCTATTTTGCCCATGAGATAAGGGTGTCAGAGATCTAAAATGATAGAGTCTGATGTCAAAAGGGGTTCTAGGCTGGAAAACAACCTAACTATTGAGAGCCTGCCAGTAACAGCAAATCCCCTTCTCTTTAAGGCCAAATGTGCATTTTCTTCAGCCTCCTTAGAGTGCCATTGTGTCAAATCCAAATTAGAAATATATCCTAGAATGCTAAAACTCAGTCAACAAGTGTTAAAATGCACATACCTACTCCATGCTTCATGGGCAAAGGGGAAAAAAAACAGCACCCCCAAACAACACATGGTGAAGCAACATCACTAAGCTCCAAAGAGCTCTATGTTTAAGGGTTTATGATGTCATCATTTAAGGATTTTTCAAATACAAAATGTCACATGAAAATACAGATATGAAATAAAGAGCTGGGTGCAGCGACTCAGCCTGTAATCTTGCAGAGAGCTGAGATTGCACCATCGCACTGCAGCCTGGGGGACAGAATGAAACTGTCTCGAAAAGAAAAGAAGGGAAGAGGAAGGGGAAGGGGAAAGAAAAGAAAGATAGGTAGGATAGGGCAAAGTGTAACACACAGGCATGCAGACATCCAGGAGGAATATATATAGGGGTTTGACCTTTTCTCTTTTGTAAAATGAAGGATTTGGTCCCTAATAAAGATTTTCAAAATGGACCTCTAAAGGTATGGACTTATTCTCAGGAATTCACATATCCTCCTTTGGAATGTCTGAAATCCAGTATTTTTTATATCAAGGATAACATTTACTAATTAATCAAATTACATTCTGGGCTACCTAGAGCAGTGTTTTTCAAGCTGTGGGGTCATGACCCACTAGCGAATTGTGGTTCATTAAGGTTTGAAGTTGGGTATATCCAGCATTGTTTTAAATAAAAGCGAAGAAAATGGAAAATATTAGAGTGTATGGCTGGTAGTAACAGTTAAGTATTGTTCCACAAAATATTTGTTTCTGTTTTGTACATGTACGCTTGAGTATGGATCATGATGTGAAATATATTTATTACCATGGATGGAAGTCAAATGTGTTTGAAAGTTATGAGTCAATAGATCACCATTCTCATCCTTCAGTGCACATTGGAATCACCCAAAGAGCTTCAAAAATAGGGTTCCCACCCCCAGAGACTCTGCTGTAATTGATTTGGGATTTACTCTGGACTTGACACTTGCTTAAAGCTTCACGGGTATGCAACCAAGGTGGAGAATCCCCAAAGCATTGAGACTTGGGACCAAGTTCTGCCAAGTAATTTCAATGCCTGCCTCTGAGTTTGAGTTTATTCGATTTGCCTTGGGGCCAAATCATTTCATAAACTGAGATTGTTGCAAGGTATGAAGACGAGCAGAAGAGGCTTCGCACGTAGTCAATCTTTTTCCCCCCCAAGTCAAGGCCAAATGCAGTGTAATGGATGTGAATGAATGAAAGCTGCACACTAGTTCAGATAGAGAAATGTAGTGGGAGAATTCAAAGAGAGAGTGGAAGAGATTGGAATAATCTGAATTGTGTGAGCAGTTCCACTTGGCATTCCACTCAGTGACGGGGTGTCCCAGCACCAGCATGACGCAGGCCACTGGAGCCTGCTGTTCCCTCAGATGGTCTCAGTTTATAGGTCCCTATCACTACTGTGAGCCTCTGCAGACAGCAATTAGCTGTAAGGGTAATTTTTGACTTGTTCTCTCGTGTAAGCCCTTCCCTTCTTAGAAGATGCAGCCCACCATATTTATGTAGCGAGAGTGATTTAGTTTCAGGAAAACATTATCCCTTGCATTGAGTTACTTTTAATTGTATTCATTTACATTCCTATTCTTATATAATTTATAGTTTTATAACTATGTAAAAACAAGAACAAAACGCAATTTACCCCTAGTTATTTTATTTGTACATACTTACTTAATACCGTAATGTAAACCACGCAACAGAAGAAGCCATAGCGTTTTTGTCCCTTGAAAGGATAACCTCACTTTACTGACCGGCTCCCTTTACAATGTGTGATTTGTGAAGCTCTCCCTTAATACAGAGGGGCAGTAAATTAAATCCCAGGCCTATCTATTAGTAAAGATTAGAGGATATTGTAAAGTGATGTAAATGTAGCTTAATGTTTGCTGGGATGATTTTGAGTAGTCCTATCTGTGTGTGAAGTAGGGATTCAGAGGAAAATCTGGATTAAGAAGGAAAGTAGGATTTAAATGATTTCCAAAAAATGATCATCACTTACACTGGCAGTGGCAGCAGTGAACCTTGTTGAGCATTTACTAAATAACCTACAATGGGCCAATGCATTCTATGAATTATTCTACTTAATCTTTAGAGCAGTGCTTTGAAGTATAGTAAATGCTATTACAATTACCCTCTTTTTTTAATATAAGAATCCAGGTTAAGCAATTTACCTGAGCCATTCATCTGGGACTGAAGCCCAAATAGGTTCCATTCAGGCCCAAGAGCTGAATCTTCTCAAGTAAGAGGAGGCGGACAGGGAGGATATTCCAGGCCAGAAAGCAACCATGAATCCAGGCGTGAAGGAAGGGATGTGTGTACATCTATCTTTGAGAGTTCCAGGGGAGGAGGTGGTGGAGAAGTCAGAGCAGTTATAGAGCCTGACAGAGGAGCTGGGACTATGAAGTATTAGGAAAGCAATGGGGAAACAAGAATGAGATAAACTTCTTTTACCAATGTCGGGAGTTCGATAGGACATCCTGAGGTTGGAGCAAGCAGGAGAATGGAGCACATGAGAAACATATATTTAGAAAAGAAACATACACACGTGTGTGTGTGTGTACGTGTGTGTGTGTAATTGTCTATTGGAATACACAGAAGCAATCTGAAAAGATATAATTTAAATTATAAAAATGCCCACTTCTGCCAAGTATATAGGAGTTATTGGTGATGGTCAAAGGGAACTTAAGCTTTGATCTAATAGTTGCATTTTGCAAGCAAGGTGACTGCATTCATGGATATACTTAGATAATTTTTAAAAGGATACTGATTCAAACAGTTAAAAATAAAATAGAAGATAATATAGGAATTTCTTTTTTTTTTTTTCGAGATAAAGTCTCACTCTACTGCCCAGGCTGAAGTGCAGTGATATAATCTTTGCTGACTGCAACTTCCGTCTCCTGGGCTCAAGCGATCTTCCCACCTCAGCTTCTTGAGTAAGTGGGACTACAGGTGTGTGTCACCATGCCTGGCTAGTTTTTGGTATTTTTGGTAGAGACAGAGTTTCACCATGTTGCCCAGGCTGATCTTGAACTCTTGAGCTCAAGTGATCCACCCACCTCTGCCTTCCAAAGTGCTGGGATTATAGATGTGAGCCACTGCGCCTGGTAATATAGGAATTTCTTATTCAGATGAGTCCCATCTCCAGGATCCTAGACTGGAAGATTTCGGGACACCCTTTTTGTAGGAAGTGATGTGATGCAAGGGATAAGGGAAAGAAATGAATTGTCACTTAATTGGTGGGGAAGATAGGATGCTTGTTGATTAGTCCCATTTATGAAAGATCATTGAGAGTTTTTAAAATCTGAGCATTGGCACAGGGATTTAGAGGGCACTCTGGTAAAGAAATCCCCCTCCTCAGTTTCCTGGTCCAGAGGTGGAGGACCAGGAATGGGAAGGAAAGGCCATCACTGTTCTCATTTAGCAATATCTCCTCCCAGAGCCAAGCTAGGAAGCAAGTCCTCTGTGTGGTTGTTCCTTGTGTTTTTAAAATACATTCAAAACCCTGAATGGTCAATTTTGTGTGTTGTAGATGGAGACGAGAGATCTGGACTTCTGAACTTCTACCAGAAAAGATAAAATGTGCAAGCCCTTCAGAACGCTGGGGAGGTCGGGCTGAACTGCAGGGGGAGAGGAGAAGAGATGCTGGCGTGAAGGGGTACGTAGCAGCGAGACCCAGTGTGCACAACCCCAAGCTCATCAGTGTGATTGGGAATATTGTGTGCTACCATTTTGGTATGTGGCTGTGGAAGGGACTTTGCTCTGACAGAGCGGCAGGGAGGATGTTTTCCAGGTGTCTGAGGGATTCTGTTCATGATACACTGGCAGCAGGGCCACATCAATATCAGAACAAGTTAGGAGCCCACGAGCATAAAGGGAAACCATTCACATTTTCACAGCACTCGTCATGGGCCAGGCATAGCTTTAAGCACTTTAATGTGTTAGCTCACTCAATGATCACAACACCACCACGAGGTGGGCACTGCTGTTGCCCCTATCTGAGGGATGACACAACCGCCAAGTACAAAGAAACTGGCAATAACTGAAAGAGGACACGGCAGTAATGATTCTACTTCTCTTTCTTCAGTTCCCACCACCTAGATTCCTGTCCTCTACTTTTTGTAGATTGTTTTTCATAGTATTATAAATCTTCACATTGAAAGGAAGTTGCATCAATGGGCTATCAGTATAGGTCACTATGGCAGATCATATTTTTCAACACAGGTCACAGTCACAGCTCCTCCAAAACCTTGCTGCTCTTCCATCAAGTGGAGAGGTCTATTTTTCCTCTCCTTGAATCTGAGCAAGACCCAGTGACTGCTTTGACATAAAGAATGTGGCAGAGTGATGCCAAGTGACTTCAAAGCCTTGATTAGCAAAGGTGACGGGGCTTCCACCTGGCTCTCTGAATCTCTTAGGATACATGCCCTTGAGATCCAGCCACCATGTTTCTGGGAAGCCCAGACTCTGCAGAGAGGCCACATGTAGGTGCTCCAGTTGACAGCCCCACTGATATGGGACTTAGAAGGCTGGCTCCAGCCCCTAGCCTTTGAGCTGTCCCTACAGATGCTGAACGGAGCAGAGACAAGCTGTGCCGGCTGAACCATCCCTGCTGAGCCCTGCCCCTATAGCAGATTCATGAGCAAAATAAACATTGTTGTTGTTTTCAGCTATGTCATTTAAACCCACAGCAAAACTGCTTAAGTGTAAGATGTCATTACATTTGTTTACAAGTAAGAAAACAGAAGTTGAATGAGATGAACTGACTTACCCAAGGCCACACAGTTATTGAATGTGTTGCTGGAATTTCAATCCAAGACTGCCAGATTTCAAGCTTGTGAGGTTCACCACTGCCCTAACTATCCATTCTTTCTGGGCTGGGAGCTGGGCCTTAGCTTCCCTGTAGACACAACTGTTCTCAGAGAAAGCAAATGCTTGCAGAGTAAGAGGAACAAGAGAGAAAAATGTTGGAGAACTATCTCTGCACAATATGTCGCTGCTCTATTTCTTAATTTGGACCCTAGTTGGATGATTCCTGTTCTGACTTAAATGTAGAGTTCTCTCAGGAAGTTGTCTATCTTCCCTCCATGAATTTAGAGTCTGTGGTATCTGCTCATATAACACAATATGTTTTTTTCCTATCATGTAAAATAATAATCAGTATGTGATTATGTGATCGATGGCCCTATCCCTTGTTTTATTTTGTGAAGGCTGGGGATTGGTCTGTCTTTCCTATTCCTTACCTCTTTTCTTCTAGCAAAGACCCTGACCTGAGCAGAGAGCTAATAAATGCATGTTAAATAAACACCAAAGAGCATTAGATATGAATTTTCTTGATAGTAATGATGACAGAGTAAGGAAGTGCATAGTTCAGGTATAAACACTGACGTCTTTTCATGATGTTGTAGGTTTGTCTTTTGAGGCCAAAGATTTATTTCTCACTTCCTCTGTCCTTCCTGTCAGATAAAACATCTTTGTGCTTGACTTTCATAAATAAATAACTTCAGTAAAATGCAGTTGTAAACTAAACAATAACAGGAACTGCCACAGGACTCTGAGATACGATATTTCATTAGGCTATTATCCAAGCAAAAAATAACTTTCAGGAGGGGAAAAGCCAATATATAACATTGGAGAACCGATGACCATGGCAACTGTTGTCACATTTAATCATCACAACAGCACTATAAAGGTGGGATTGTTATTATTCTCATTTTACAAATGGGGAAACTGAATCCTAAGAAGTTAAGTCACTTGTCTTACATCACCCAGTTAGGCACGGCCAAAGGTGGAATTTGGAGTTGGGCCGTGTGACTTCACAGGGCCCTGTCCTGAGCACCCCATGCTTAGGTGACCTACCTGCTGGGCAGAAATGTAGTGGCTCATGTCTATATAGGAAAAAAAAAAAAAAAAAGAAAAAGATTTGTATTCCTTTGGGTATGTATGCAGTAATGGGATTGCTGGGTCAAATGGTATTTCTGCTTCTAGGTCTTTTAGGAATTGCCATACTGTCTTCCACAATGGTTGAACTAATTTACATTCCCACCAACAGTGTAAAAGTGTGCCTATTTCTCCACAGCCTCGCCAGCATCCGTTGTTTCTTGATTTCTAATAATCACCACTCTGACTGGAATGAGATGATATCTCGTGGTTTTGATTTGCATTTCTCTAATGATCAGTGATGTTGAGCTTTTTTTTCTTATGTTTGTTAGCCACACAAATGTCTTCTTTTGAGATGTGTCTGTTCATTTTATTTGCCCACTTTTTAATGGGGTTGTTTGTTTTTCTCATAGATTTGTTTAAGTTTCTTGTAGATTCTGGGTATTAGATTTTTGTCAGATGGATAGATTACAAAAATTTTCTCTTATTCTGTAGGTTGTTCACTCATGATAGTTTCTTTTGCTGTGCATAAGCTCTTTAGTTTAATTGGATTCCACTTGTCAATTTTTGCTTTTGTTGCAATTGCTTTTGAGATTTTCATCGTGAAATCTTTGCCTGTGCCTGTGTCTTGAATGTTGTTGCCTAGATTTTTTTTCCAGAGTTTTTATACTTTTGGGTTTTACATTTAAGTCTTTAATCCATCTTGACTTGATTTTTCTATAAGGTATAAGGAAGGGGTCTAGTTTCAATTTTCTGCATATGGCTAGCCAGTTTTCCCAGCACCATTTGTTAAATAGGGAATACTTTCCCCATTGCTTGTTTTTGTCAGGTTTGTCAAAAAATCAGACGTTTGTAGATGTGCGGTCTTATTTCTGAGATCTCTATTCTGTTCCATTGATCTATGTGTCTGTTTTTGTACCAGTATCATGCTGTTTTGGTTATAATAAGCTTGCCATATAGTTTGAAGTCAGGTAGTGTGATGCCTCCAGCCTTGTTCTTTTTGCTTAAGATTATCTTACCTATGCAGGCTCTTTTTTGGGTCCATATGAATTTTAAAGTAGTTTTTTCAAATTCTGTGAAGAATGTCAATGGTAGTTTAATGAGAATAGCATTTAATTTATAAATTGCTTTGGGCAGTATGGCCATTTTCACAATATTGATTCTTCCTATCCTTGAGCATGGGATGTTTTCTCATTTGTTTGTGTCCTCTCTTATTTGCTTGAGCAGTGGTTTGTAGTTCTCCTTGAAGAAGTCCTTCACTTCTCTTGTTAGCTGTATTCCTAGACATTTTATTCTCTTTGTAGCAATTGTGAATGAGAGTTCATTCATGATTTGGCTCTCTGTCTATTGTTGATGTATAGGAATGCTTGTGATTTTTGCACATTGATTTTGTATCCTGAGACTTTGCTGAAGTTGCTTATCAGCTTAAGAAGCTTTTGGGCTGAGACAATGTGGTTTTCTAGATATAGGATTATGTCATCTGCAAACAGAGACAGTTTGATGTCCTCTCTTCCTATTTGAATTCCCTTTCTCTTGTCTGATTGCCCTGGCCAGAACTTAAAATGCTATGTTGAATAGGATTGGTGAGAGAGGGCATCCTTATCTTGGGCCAGTTTTCAAGGGGAATGCTTCCAGCTTTTGTCCATTCAGTATGATATTGACTGTAGATTTGTCGTAAATGGCTCTAATTATTTTGAAGTATGTTTCATCAATACCTAGTTTATTGAGAGTTTTTAACATAAAAGGATGTCGAAGTTTATGGAAGTCCTTTTCCTCATCTATTGAGATAATCATGTGGCTTTTATCTTTAGTTCTGTTTATGTGATGAATTACATTTATTGATTTGCATATGTCGAAACAGCCTTGCATTCCAGGGTTGAAGCTGACTCGATCATGGTGAACAAGCTTTTTGATGTGCTGCTGGATTTGGTTTGCCAGTATTTTATTGAGGATTTTTGTATCAATGTTTATCAGGGGTATTGGCCTGAAGTTTTATTTTTTTGTTGTATCTCTGCCAGGTTTTGGTATCAGGATGATGCTGGCCTCATAAAATGAGTTAGGGAGAAATCCTTTCTTTTCAGTTTTTTGGAATATTTGGTACGAGCGCCTATTTGTACCTCTGGTATAATTCGGCTGTAAATCTATCTGGGCTTTTTTTTTTTTTTTTTTTTTTTTTGGTTTGTAGGCTACTTATGACTGCCTCAATTTTAGAACTTGATATCGGTTTATTCAGGGATTCAACTTCTTCCAGGTTCAGTCTTGGAAGGGACTTTGTGTCCAGGAATTTATCTATTTCTTCTAGATTTTCTAGTTTATTTAGGTAGGTACTATTCTTATCCTCATTTTAGAGATGACAAAACTGAAGCACTGAGAAGTTAAGTTACCTGTGTGTCATGGCATCTGGCACATTCAAGTGCTCAATGAGTGTTAGTTACGTGTTAAAATGAGACTTAGTTTTGGTCAAGAATTGGGATGCAAGTATTTATATGGGCAGGGATGCCCTGAAGCACAATGAGGGAGTGGGGAGTAGGGTATGGAGGGCAAAGAGGCCATACAGTCTGTGACCATGAGCAGGTTACCATGGTGGGCATCGGGACTCAATCCCACCATCACTGCAACAGACTATGTAGGATCCATCTTGGAAATAGTCCTGCTATGGGACTCAGAAGTTAGAATATTCTTGGAAGAAGTTAGAGAGACCTTTTTTTTTCAAGATGGGGTCTCTCTCTGTCACACCAGGCTGGAGGGCAGTGGTACAACCTTGGCTCACGGCAACCTCCACCTTCTGGGTTCAAGTGATTCTCCTATCTCAGCCTCCCTAGTAGCTGGGATTACGGGCACACACTGCCACACCCAGATAATTTTTGTATTTTTAGTAGAGACCAGGTTTTGCCATGTTGGCCAAGCTGGTCTCAAACTCCTGACCTTAGGTGATCTGCCTACCTCAGCCTCCCAAAGTGCTGAGATTACAGGTGTGAGCCACCACACCTGGCCCAAGTTATAGGGACTTTTTAAAAAGCAATTGTGAGTATCATGGTTATATCCTGTACATTGCCACCCATTTTCCAGGAAAGGAAAGAGGAGAAACCTATTATGCACTATTCACCCTAGCTTCCAGTACTTCCCCTTTGCTCTGGCATCAGCTCTTACATGTGCAACAAACCATCCCTAAATTCAGTAGGAAAACTGAGCTGCATGTAGTGCCTCACACTTGTAATCCTATAATCCCAGCACTTTAGGAGGCTGAGGTGTGAGGATCTCTTGAGCCCAGAAGTTCGAGATCAGCCTGGGCAACATGGTGAAACCACATCTCTACAAAAGACAAACAAATTAGCCAGGCATGGTGGTGTGCACCTGTAGTCCTAACTAACAGGGAAGCTAAGGTAGGAGGATCACTTGAATCCAGGAGCTCGAGGCTGCAGTGAGCCATGATTACACCACTGCACTGCAACCTGGGCAACTGAGTGAGATCCAGTCTCAAAAAAGACAAGAAATTGATAATAAGCATCTGCTTAGCTCATGTAGACAGAGGTCTGCCGGGGTCTGGCTGATCTAGGTTGGGCTCAGCTAGGTGACGCTACTTCCTGCCCAGGTTGCAGTGGGCTTGGCTTCCCTCCCACTGTTGTCTGGGTTCAGGCTAGCAACACTTAAGCACACTCTAAGTCCAGGTTGGTGGGTGCTGGCTACCTGAGGGAAGCTCTCCTTGTGACAATGGCGAAGGCACATGAGTACAAGTGTAATCCCAAGAGACCTTGTAAAGCTTGTGCTTGGAATTGGCACACTGACATTTCTGTGTTATTCTATTAGCCGAAGCAAGTCACATGGCCAGACCTAGGTCAAGAGGCAGACAAATGTATTCTGCCTTTGCTGGAGGAGTTTCTGCTGTTGACCTGGGTTTAAGACGAGTAAGTCAATCTACCATCCTTCCTCTATCTCCTGCCAAACTGGGCAAGCATGATGTGAAATTTAAGTCTTTACCAGTGCTAATTTTAGTTACCACTCTCAGCAGAATCCCAAAACCTTAATTATATTCTAGGTTGTTATTAACGGGAGGTGCGACGATGCTAAAAGCTCCACGCCCTAAGGCTCCAGGAGTGTCTTTGTTATCTCAGACATGAGCTGGAAAGTGTTACCTTACCTTGTACTCCGGCTTTGTTCACCTAAAAATCGTGAGGTGTTTGGAGTTGGTGAGCTTGTTTCTTCACAGTGACGGCCTCTTACCACCTCAGCAGCCGCCTCAAACGGTTAGACTTGGATTCAGCACACTCCAGTTGCCCAAGCTTGTCAGAATGAAATAAGAGCAGCCGGTAGAACGAATAAATTGCCAGTCATATTGATGTGTGTGTTCTACGTTTTAGGAGAAGGCTTTGGATTTTGCAAAAATGTCTTTTCTGTGCTTCCCTCAATACCTTGGCTCTCTCATCTGGCACGGATGCAATTTAGTTGGAAGGAGAAGAGGCAAAGCTTTTATGTTGGTTGGAATTTGTAGCCATAAATTTACGGGACTTTTTCCAACCTAAAATGGAAAAGACTCACTGTTTTATGCTTTTTTGTAAGTTATAAGTCATAAAGCATATGCTAGGGGTGGCATCACGGTTGTGTTCTTGGCTGTCTAGAGAAGGTCTGCTGAAGAAACCTAAACCTCAAATGATTAAATGTCTTTCCGAACACTCAAGTTATTTATACTGTGTCCTTGCATTGGCTTAGCAAGCAATCAAATGAACTTGGGTATTGACGCTAGTGTGTTACAGTGCATTCTAATTAAACTGTGAATGAAATCATATGCCTTATGAATACCGTTAAGGTGCCTGCATGCTTCGTAGCTTGCCTCTGTCTGTATAAATTCACAGGCCACACCTGGAAGTCACAGCCCACCGCTCTCCTCCCTGAGTCCGGTCCCCAGCAGGGGCAGAGAGGCTGCCATGGTCCAGTGAGAGTCAGGTGAAGGGGAGTTGGGTGAAGGAAAGCTGAGAAGAGGATCGTGTGTGGACACGGGGCTGCGGTATGGCCCTGCTTTGACCCTCTAGCTGTGCTGTAGGGCCAGATGGGGCCTGGAGTAATATGAGCTAGGGTCTCTACCGTAAGCCCTTTC
This sequence comes from Cacajao melanocephalus, assembly GCA_963573385.1. Classification (NCBI taxonomy): domain Eukaryota; kingdom Metazoa; phylum Chordata; class Mammalia; order Primates; family Pitheciidae; genus Cacajao; species Cacajao melanocephalus. The sequence goes on along the minus strand of CAUYLG010033143.1, from coordinate 13,464 downwards.
CACTCCCCAAAGGCCCTGCGTAAGTAATGTCACTCCATTTGCTCAGCAAAATCAGGGACACAGTTTTCTAGAGACCAAGGTGCTTCTCCTCCCCTAGCCCAACAGACAGTGCACCCTGATTGGTGGGCCTTTGTTTGCGTCAGAGACAAAACACTCCGCAGGGTTCCAGGTGGTCAGCTGCAGCCCACAGGCCCCTGGCAAGGGGAGACAGAGCTGCAGAGCCCTCAGGAGCCACGGAGGGCCTGCTGCCTACCACTCAATGCCTACTCAGCTGCTGCTGGCCCCTGTGGGTGGCCATGCTAGTAATGTGCAGAATCCTGGGACTAGTGCCAGTGACCCTAGGGATACCCTGGGTGATCCAGGGGTGCACTGCCTTGGTGACCTTTATGGTCAGGAGATGACACATGGTGAGAAGGGCAGAGCTGGCCCAAAGGGACACGGTCCAGGGTGCGGTCCAAGGAAAGGCCAGAGCCACAATGCAGCCAGCACCCCAGGCCAGTGGGGGCCTCATGCCACCCATGCCACAGGCCAGTCCTGGATTGCTCCAAACCCTAGGGTTCTGAATGAAATGAACAGGTCTTCCCATCAGGACCCAGGTGAGCTTCTGAAAAAAGCATGAAAAAGGAAGCCTCCTGAACTTCCCCTAGTGACTGATGCAAAGCATGTCCATACACTTCACAGCAGGGAGAGAAGATCAGAGGAAAACCGCGGATGATCTGAATGACAGCAGTGACCATCAGCAACCTGCAGAGCTGCCTGACCAGGAAATTGTCAGACGGAAACAACGCTTGCAGGCAAAGAAGGAAAGGTCAGAGCAGGCCAAGGCAGGAACGAAACAGCCATGAATGTTGGAGTGAGGTAACTGACCTCCCTGGCCCACACCCTGCCCAGCATCCTGCATCTGCTGGAGGGTGGTAGAGACCATGTGGAAGATGGGGACTTGGCAGGATATGGTAGTCCCTTAGCCTCCCAGCCACAAGTCCCTCTGAAGAGTGTGGATGATGACGGTGACTTAGGTGCATCCTTCGATGTCCTGAAGGGGAGACTGGAAAAGCAGACATGCAATCATGGAAAGAAATCAAAGGCATAAAGAACTCACAGCACAAGTCCAAAGTCTGAACAGCGAGCAGGCATCTCTGCAGGGTGCAAGGGCACAGCTGGGGAGGGAGCTTCCAAAGCTGCAGCCGACACTTCCCGTTCTGCCTGAACTCCACCGAGAACCCATGATGGAGTCTCATGGGAGTCCACAGAGAGGACGCCTACTGCCTAGACCTCGACCAGAGACTTCGCAAGGTGCACAATACATGAACCATGTGTCACACCCGCGACCGCTACAGGAAGATGGCCCAAGACCTGGCCCAGGAATTGAAGAAAGACACTTCCAGTTTTCAGAAGGAGATCCTCTTCCATGAGAGAACAGCTCAGGAAAGTTAGATGGTCACTGTGACCACTGAGGGAGCACTCCAGGTGCTGCAGGAAGAAAATGACCACAACGGGCAGAAGCCGGCTGACTGCAAGGCCAAGTTGCAGCCTTTTCTGAGTGGCCCTTTGGCTCCTACGGCTCCACCACCCACAGCCCATAGGAGCCCAGAAATGCCAGAGGAGCCAGGCGTGGTGGCTCGTACCTATAATCCCAGCACTTTAGGAGGCCGAGGCAGGTGGATTTCTTGAGGTCAGGAGTTTGAGACCAGCCTGGCCAACATAGCAAAACCCCGTCTCTACTAATAATACAAAAAACAAAAATAGCCAGGTGTGGTGGTGTGCACCTGTAGTCCCAGCTACTTGGGAGGCTGAGGCATGAGACTCATTTGAACATGAGAAGCAGAGGTTGCAGTGAGCCGAGATTGCACCACTGCACTCCACCATGGGCAATAAAGTGAGATTCCATCTCAAAACAGAAAAGAAACAAAGAAGTGCCGAGAGGACCATGGGCCCCCAGGAGGGAGGCTGGTCACAATGTGGGCGGTTGGGTCCAGAGCAGCTGCCGATTTGATTCTGTTTTCCCTTTACCCGGGTTCGGAATGCCCAGAGCCTCCGCAGAACATCAGCCGGTGCTACTCCCTTTAAAGTACTTTCGATTGATCTCTCATTAGTTTAGCTACTGTTTATTAGTTGATGCTGAAATTGCTCTTATTGAAGTGTGACAGATAGTGTTAAGATTGTAAGGTACATTTTTCAAGTAAAGAGTGTTTACTATAAAAAATAAATGCAAAAGGATAAAGTGGAAAGCACCAGGCATATAAACCAATTAGTCACTTCTTGGTGGTGGTTTATTTTGGGGTCCCCCCGAGACAAGGATTTAGATGCAGTAATTTATTTGGTAAGTGATTCCAGGAAGGATGGTGGGGGGGTAGGGAAATGGGAGAGAGAAGAGAAAGAATGAGTGTTAAAGATCAGATGCCGCCCTTGGCAACGGGGACTCAGTGGTGCTGGGAACTCTTCAAGGTGCTGGAGACCTCACCTCTGCATGGTTTTTACCCAGAGAGTGAGGGAGCTACAGTGTTTCTCCACAGCTTCCTTCCATCATTGCTGAGGACTGCTCCAAGGGGCAGTAACTTCCTGGCACTTCTGGCCACCCATGAGTGATTCAGGTATGCTTCTGTCACCACCAAGTCTTCAGGAAGAGACTCACTGGTACCTGCAGTGGGAAACCCTGGGCATGGATGGGAACTGCAGGTGTGGATGCGACAAGGGAGGCACCATTAGCATCCACCGCAGGGTGCACAAGAGAGTTTGAGGCATGGAAGGAACAAAAATCTGTAGCTTTTAAAACTGAGTGCGAAAACTGAATACCTACGAGGTCTTTGGACTGAATGAGGAAAGGAGAACTTTTTTTTTCCTGGTTATTTAATTTACTTAAATTTGGGCACAATCATACAATGAACCATTATGTAACCACTAAAAAATGAGGACCAGCTCCTGTGCTGATGTGAAACTGTCTTTGTGTTATAGCTTTGAGTAGAAAAAAAGCATAGTACAAACAACGTTTAGAATATGCTCCTTTAAAAAAAAAAAAAAGCTTTATTGGGTATAATTTACATACCATAAAATTTACCTATTTTAACTGTACCAGTGTAGTTTTTTTAGTAAATTTATAAAGCTTTCCAGAAATTTCACATACATGGAATCATACCATATGCGGTCTTTCACGCCTGACTACTCTCACTCAGCATAATGTTCTTAAAGTCATCCACATTGCAGCAGATATCAATCGCTTGTTCCCCTCTTACCGCCGAATAGTATTTCATTGCATGGATTTATCACATTTTGTTTATCCATTCTACATTTGGACTGTCTGAAGTTTCATTGTTATAAATCATGCCGCTGTGAACATCCACATACAAGTCTTTCTGTAGACACATATTTTCACTTCTCTTGAGTAGATGCCTGTGAGTGGAATTTCTGGGTGGCGTCTTAAGTTTATGCTTATTTCTCTAAGCAACTACCCAACTGTTTTCCAAAGAAACTACCATTTTACGTTCCCATCAACCATGTTCAATGAGGACCAGTTCTGAGTCCCCATTGACAGTTGGTATTATCAGTCTTTTTTTCTATTTCAGCCATTCTAAGCAGTAAGGGTTTGGATCACTGCAATTATTTTCTGTAAGTTCAACATTATTTCCAATAAGAAAGTTAAAAAACCAATTCTAGCTCCCATCACACTGCAGCACCCCCATCAGAATGGCATACACAGGAATTTTTTTTTTTTTTTTTTTTTTTGAGACAGAGTCTCACTCTGTCACCCAGGCTGGAGTGCAGTGGTGCAATCTGAGCTCACTGCAACCTCTGCCTCCCAGGTTCAAGCAATTCTCCTGCCTCAGCCTCCCGAGTAGCTGGGATTACAGGCACACGCCACCATGCCCGGCTAACTTTTTATGTTTTTAGTAGAGACGGGGTTTCACCATGTTGGCCAGGATGTTCTCGATCTCCTGACCTCGTGATCCACCTGCCTCAGCCTCCCAAAGTGCTGGGAATATAGGCGTGAGCTACCGCACCCGACAGGAGCTGTTTTATAGTGTGGACAACCTCACTGAAAGAATCAAAAGGAAGCGCAAGATCAGATTTTAAATCTTTTGCTAGAAATAGTCATTGTCTGGTAACAATGCAATGGATGTTTATTCAATCAAGACATACTCCCTGGATTACTTTATTATGTCTGTGAATGGGAAATTGGTGGTTAAAATGTCCAGGTGTTGGGTAAAGAAAGACGTGAGAGTACTCATGATTATCTTCCTTTCTCCAGTTCCTGCAGAAGCTACTCAGCTTCCTCAGCCTTGTCCCTTTGGGTCTGAGCAAGCGTCACGTGCTTTGGATCCACCTAACAGTGCAGGGTTAGACTCTGAGAACGGAGGAATTGAAGGGAGCTATTCATTCACTACCCTTGCAGCAAGAACACAGGCTTGTTGTAAGCTCAGCAATAGATTTACTGCCCCACTCTAATCCACTCCACGGTGGCCTCTCACACAGTCCGCCCCATTTGTAGGGGTCACCACTCTCTCACTTGCCCCCAGATCACAACTTCTCTCTGGTTCTTATATAACGAATCAACTGCATGCCTGCGGCTAATTGACTGAGTTCAAACAAAGTAATGGGCTAATCGGTCAATAGCAGATGAAATCAAGAAATGTGAGGTGGAAAAGAAAGAAGTTCCAATCCATTTGCCATATCCTGACTTCGGGCCAGTTGGCTTATACTTCGTGGCTTTCAAGTTTTCAAATATTTAGTGAGCGTCAACTATTCATTCATTCTTTCTTTTATGGACATCTAATATGTACCAGATACCACGTGAGACTAGCAGGGCTTAGTAGTTAACAAAAGGGGCAGAGTATTTTCCCCCAAGAGGCTTCTATCCTAGTGGGAGAAAAACATTATAACAATTGGACAAATAAATGCGTAATACATGCCAAGTTATAATAGGGATTACAAAATGAAATAAAACACAATAAGGAAGTAGAGACAGATGGGTGCATTAAAATTCTGGAAGGATGTACTCCAAAGGATTCACAAAAGGACCTGTAGCTTTTAAAATTTATATCTCCTAAATGTTGTGTAACAAACATGTATTTTTTTTTATAAAAAGTTATTCTAAATGTATAAAAAGCACTGGGTTTGAATGTCCACATGATTGTGTCACCTGCTGTATCACAATTTTATTTCTAAAAATACTGAAAAAATTTCAACTGGAAAATAATACATAGTCTTTATTATCTGGGTGTGGTTTCAACATATTTTAGGAATTTTGATATCTGGAAATATAAATAAATTATAGAAAACTAGACATGTTTATAAAATGCCTTCCAGATGGGTAATTTGAAATGATGAATAATCTCTTCCAGTCTTGGCAAATAGCAAAATGTGCTAAATAGGTCAGAATAGAAAAATAGTACCATTACATGCAAGAAATGGAGAACAGAACATTTGAGCCCAAAATGCTGTTTCTAATGTTGCTTTGTTTTGTTATGTTCTTACTGGCAAATGAAGGGCAAATGTGTGTTTACGAGGTCACACAATAAAATATAAAGTGAAGATTTCAGTCATGTGGTTAGCTTAGCTCAAGGACACTACCGAGCTTGAAAAAAATCAGACAAAAAAAAATCATGTTAAGGCCCGACCCAGGCCGCTTGCGTGGGGCTCACCTCCCTGGGATATTTGGATCCGTGTTTGGTAGGTGGATGGAAGGTCATGGTGCACACGTGCTCCTTCCTTCCCTCCTCCCATCACCCTTCCCAGTGCTCCCTGAAGTCTGACTCTGCCTTGTCACCGATTGGCATTGCCTTCCAAAACAAGGCGACATGTTTATTTTCTAACATCATCACCGATTATAACAACAATTACTTACAACAACTGGTGTGGTCACACAACATCTCACGCCAGATGTCCACCTAAAGCGTCCCCCTCTCACATGATTAAAGTCATTCAATCTCTGGTCTATAGTAATTTTATATTTTATATATTGGAGACAGAGTTTTGCCCTTTCACCCAGTGGCACAATCATACCGCACCGCAGCCTGGAACTCCTGGCCTCAAGCATCCTTCCACCTTAAGCTCACAAGTAGCTGGGACTACAGGTGCATGCTATCATTCCCAGCTAATTTTTTTTTTTTTGGTAGAGACATGGTCTTGATATGTTGCCCAGTCTGTTCTTGAACTCCTGGCCTCAAGCGATCCTCCCACCTCAGACTCCCAAAAAGTCTCAGGATTATAGATGTGAGCCATTATGCCCAGCCCTGGACTACACTGATTTTAAAATCCACTTGGCCATCTCTGGTGCTACAATAAACCAAATCCTATCCAAATGTTAACTTCATTTTATGTTTTATAAACATGGTCATGTAATATTTATCCATATAAGCCCCAACAAAGAAACTCAAATTTATATATGTGTGGCTCATTAATTGGCTCTGAGCGCTATGGCTTTCTGCAATATTTCCAGTGGGTTTCAAAGTGATCAGTCCAATAACTTTGCAGTTCGCTTTTTATTTGTTTGTTGTTTTGAATTGCTTGCTGAGTCTAACAACAATGAATCCAACCTGCACTTTCTTATTTTGTGTTCCTAGATAATTCATTATTGAGAAATCAAATTATGCTAGTTAACAGAAGGACTGTAGTGAGGCAAGAATTCTGTTTATAAAGGTAAAGTAACTTAAGCAAAAGTTAATATTTGAAAGTTTGATAGTAGTCAATAAAAATTAAAGAAGGTATACATAGGAATCTTTGAAATTAGGGCAAAAACAATACGTTGGCTCTCTTTTTCATATAACAAAAACCAAGTTCACTGAAAGTAATGTATTTCTTTTTGTGGAACTACATTATGCATTATATGAGTTCAATCTTGCCATCAACAGATTTATTAGGCTTTGTTTTGAAAAGTTGCTTTCCTTTTTTTTCTTTGGACTTTTCAAAAGCAGAAGCTACACTGACATGCTCGGCGTGGTATTTGCTGATGCGTGCGTGTGTGTGGTTTTAACTTTTCGGTTTGTTTTCCCTCAACCTTTTCTTTGAGTTAGTGTGAATCACAGCTGTAGTTTTCATTCGTGACCACTGTGATTCACTGCCATCAACTTCCTCTGGAGCCCACTATACCACAGAGTCCTGTGGGAAACTGATTAGTCACTGCCGAGTAAGGTACCTTGCATGCCGTGCTCAGCATCAGCTCAAACAACCGCCTTTGGGCAACAGTGAAAGTTGCTGTAGCATCTTCCTTTGGGGAAGTAAGAAAGCTTTTCTTTAGGGGTTCGTATGGTTTGTAGCAATCCATGGATTTATCTTGATAACATACGGAAAAATTTCATTTTGAAAAAGATAAATGTCTTATTTGGTTAAGAAGCTTTTGGGTCACGCTTCTGCCTTCAAGAAACAGATGCTAATCACAGCCCCTTGCCAGTGGCATATAAATAATGTTTGCGGATAGTTTGAACCTTATTATATTGATGCAGCTTTGAAAACTTGGAACAGATTCATTTATCTCAAACATACTTTTATCTAACTTCCTTGAGTCTAACTTTAGAAAATTTCAAGCCAAGGGATTTTTCTTTCTAAAGTCATGCCTTAACCATAATCAATTATTCTCCTTAAGTTTCCACTTGTAGTTAGCATTGCTGAGGAACAGCTTGTGATCACCTATTCCAAGGATGCAGATGAGACCCTACCTCCACTTGATGTCACCTAACCTAAAGGGACTTTGGCTGCTATGTCTGCAATAAAGAGAACTCTAATTTTCCTGTCCAGAGTAAAGCTCTACATGTTTAAGGAACTGGAGCAGTTTAAGAGCAGGGACAAATGGTTAACCAGTTAAACAGGCCAAACAAGGTGTCAGAAGATCAAATTCTGGTCTGAGCCTTGCGAAACAATTTTTGCCTTGCTAGATCTCAGGCTTTTTTTTTTTTTGAGACAGAGTCTCACCCTTTCGCCCAGGCTGGAGTGCAGTGGCGTGATCTTGGCTCACTGCAACCTCTGCCTCCAGGGTTCAAGTGATTCTCCTGCCTCAGCCTCCCAAGTAGCTGGGATTACAGTCGCCCACCACCATGCCTGGCTAATTTATTTATTTATTTTTTTTAGTAGAGATGGGGTGTCACCATGTTGATCAGGCTGGTCTCAACCTCCTGACCTCAGGGGATCCTCCTGCCTTGGCCTCCCAAAGTGCTGGGATTATAGGCATGAGCCACCATGCCTGGCTGGTCTCAGGGTTTTTATATGTCTGTTAGCATGGAGAGTTTGAGGTGGAAATGCAAACAGAAAACAGTGTAGCCGTGTAGAAGTTGCACGTGGTTGCCTTGCAATCAGAACTGGGTCACATAAACAAAAAGCCTGATCAAATATTTCCTGAACCTATAGGAAGTATAATTCCTTAACCTCAGCATAACAGAGGATTGCCAGCCATATTCTGTCGAGACAAGACGACGATACAATTCCTGATGCATCTGAATAACTGAAAGATTTAGAAATGTTGTAAATTTCAGAATAAGTAAAAGTAAATAAAAACTAAAAATAAGACAATATTAAATTGTTCAAGAGAGGAACATTTATCATAATATACTGTGTATTTCAGTGATGAATACAATGTTGGCATGATTGCAATATAATCATATAGAGAAAATAGTGATACAATCATATAGAGAATGTGGAGACAAGAAGTGTGCACATTTGCTAGAGCAGGGATGGGGGTGGACGTAGTAAAGGAGAGTTCAATCCTCCTTGCCTTCCATAATGGGGAATCAGCAGTCTAAAACTGAAAATTCCAGAGTTGCAATACATGTGTTATTACTTGGAAGTAAATACCAACTGGGTTGGCACATTCTGGCTGCTCTAACAAAACACCTTAAACTGAGTAATTTATAAACAATAGAAATGTATTGCTCACAGTTCCGGAGCCCAGAAAGTCTGAGTCCAAGGTGTTAGCTGACTCAGTCCCTGCGGAAGGCTCACCTCTGCTTCAAATATGAAGCCTTCTAGCTGTGTCCTCACTTGGCAGACGGGGCAAATAAACTCCCTCAGGCCTCTTATGAGGGCAGTAATCCCATTCATGAAAGCTCCACTCAAGACCTAATCACCTCATAAATGCCCTACCTCTTCATACTATTGCACTGGGGATTCAATTTCAACGTATAAATTGGGGAATGGGGGCACAAATATTTAGATTATAGCACCAACACAGTTAGCTAAAAAGATTGAAAGTGGTTGACTCTAAGGAGAGAGAAATGGGGAGAAATGATTTTTATGTGAATAATCCTTATGAATCTATTTGACTTTTTGTATAATTTTGATGACACTAAAAACTGGCCGGGCACGGTGGCTTATGTGTAATCCCAGCACTTTAGGAGGCTGAGGCGGGTAGATCACGAGGTCAAGAGATCAAGACTATCCTGGTCAACATGGTGAAACCCCGTCTCTACTAAAAATACAAAAATTAGCTGGGCATGGTGGCACTCACCTGTACTCCCAGCTACTCGGGAGACTGAGGCAGGAGAATTGCCTGAACCCAGGAGGCAGAGGTTGCAGTGAGCCAAGACCGTACCATTGCACTCCAGCCTGGGTAATAAGAGCGAAACTCCATCTCAAAAAAAAAGAAACTAAAAACTGAAAAAGTCATAACGATCTGTAAAATAAAATCAACGAATCAAAAAGAAAGACACTGATGCCCACTGAGGTTCAATAACTTCTCTAGGGCTCACCACTGACAATGGGCAAAGCCAAGATTCAAACGCTCTCAGTTCAGCTCTAGAGCCTGAGCACTCGGTCGCTATTGTATATTGCCTCTCCAAAAAAAAAAAAAAACATTAAATATACTCATCATCATTCATTATTCAAAATAAAAAAATGTGAATTAAAACAATAGTGAAGTATAGTCACGCATCACTTAAAGATGGGGATACTTTCTGAGAAATGCATCATTTGGCAATTTTGCCATTGTGCAAATATCATAGAGGGCATTTATATAAAAATGGTAGAGCCCACTGTACAGGTAGGCTATATGGTATAGTCTATTGCTTCTAGGCTACGAACCTGTACAGCATGTTACTATACTGAATACCATGAGGCAATTGTAACATAAGAATGAGTACTAAACATAGCTAACGTAGAAAATGTACAGTAAAAATATGGCATAAAAGATTTTTTTAATAGCATACCTGTATAGCACAGCTCCATTATAATTTCATGGGACCACCATTGTATATACAGTCCATCATTAACTGAAATGTCATTGTGCAATGCGTGACTGTATTATATTGTACTTTTCAGATGAACAAAAATGTAAACAATTGTTAGTGCTCACGGTTGGCAAGAGTGTGAAGTCATGGGCATCCTGCATCACAAGTCTATTAAAAATACAAAAAAATTAGCAGGGCATGGTGGCACGCACCTGTGGTCCCAGCTACTCGGGAGACTGAGGTGGAAGAATCTCTTGAACCCAGGAGGCAGAGGTTGCAGTGAGCTGAGATTGCGCAACTGCACTCCAGCCTGGCGACAGAGCAAGACTCCGTCTCAAAAAAAAAAAAAAAAAAAAAACTGCACACACCTTGCCCTAGTAATTCATTTTATAGAACTTAATTTAAGAAAGTAACTGGGCATGGATTAAAAGATACTTGGAAAAAAGGTTGCAACATTGTTTAAAATATCAAAAACAGCAAAAATTAAAAGTTACCTAAACATTCATCAGTTGGTTAAATGCATTATTGTATGCGTTTCACAGGTATGAAAGGAACGAGGTAGATATATTTGTGTTAACATGAAAAGATGTCCATGTTATAGTATAAAATGTAAAATGCACATCTCAGGACAGTACGTGCAATATGATCGCTTCATGTAAAAGTATGTGTGTGCATGTGCACATGGGCATACACACAGGGTCTGGAAGGACAGCTCTGTAATGGTTGATTAAATTTATTTCTAGATGGGAAAGGATTAGAAGGTGTCTTAGCTCAGGCTGCTATAACAAAAAACCATAGGCTGGGCTGCTTAAACACCAGAAATGTATGTTTTGTAGTTTTGAAGGCTGAGAAGTCCAGTGTCCGGGTGCCAGCATGGTCAGGCTCTGACAAGGGCCCGCTTCCTGGCTTGCAGATAGTCACCTTCTCACACAGCAGAGAGAAAAAGAACCAGCAAGCTCTCTGGTGTCTCTTGTTGTGAGGGCACTGATCCCATCATAAGCACCCCACCATCATGACCTCATCTAAACCTAATTACCTTCCAAGTTCCACATCCAAATAACTTCACAGGGGAGATTAGGGCTTTAACACAGGTATTCACAAACATTCAGTTCATAACAAGAGGGGACTCTCCCTTTTACTCATACACTTTTGTTTTAATATTTACAAAATATTTAATGATTTAAGTCATATATGTATGAGAGAAGATCTCACCCAGACTGGAGTGCAGTGTCACAATCACGGCTCACTGTAACCTCGACATCCCAGGCTCATGCCATCCTCCCACCTCAACTTCCTGGGTAGCCAGCTCTGGGGTGGGCTGTGGGGCAAGCAGGCCTAATTTATAGCATTTGCTGACTTCCATGTGGTATAAATACTCCCACCAAGTTACCACGGTTTCACAACCAGCCTGCAAAATTGCTGCGTATTTAGTAATTGGCTCTTGTGAGCCAGTGTGAGCTGGTGTGAACTGGCTGCAGAACATTGCTGCAGGTGAGACTGATGCTGCTGATCTAGATGAGCTGTCTGGCTTTCTAAGGGAGTTTCATCCACTGGTGATCCTGCCCGTTCTAACTGTATTTCTCCACCCCGACTGTGTGTCTCAGCTCCATACTCATCTATCCAACTATCCTTTGGTCATTTCCACCTGGGAGACCTACAGGCTCCTCAAATTTAGCTGGTCCAAAGTTCAACTATTTTATTTTCCTCCTACCATACCTTCTATCTTTCTAGATGTCTCATTTTGGTGAATTGTACCACCATCCACTCAAGTTTCCCAAAGGAAACTCAAATCCTGTATCCCATAAATAGATCACCCATATGTGCCCCACCCTTTCCATTCATCTGACATGTGTACGATGGTTCCTGTACCTGTTTGGCCATCCACAGTGTCACTCTCCTACTCAGAAGTATTCAGTGGGGCCTTGTCATTCCCCACTGAACAAGATCAAACATTTGTCTCTATGGCCTAAGGATGATCTCATCGCCCCTGTCCAGCCCCACTTCCCCTTCCACAGGATACTTGAGGCTCCAGCAGTAGTGGGAAGTATTGGATTTGATGCTTCTCCAAAGCACATGCTTCTTTCTCACTTCTGGGGACCATTCCTCATGCTGCTCTGCCTGGAATCCCTTCCTCTGCCTACTCGTCCTTTGAGGCTCAATTCAGAGGCTGCTTTTTCTGTAACACTCTTCTGGCCTCCCTCAGAAGAACTTACACTTTCTGTTTTCTGTTCCTATTGCACTGGTCACAGATCTGTTTTAGCAGTGATCTTGTTGAAAGTGTCTGGGTGCAAAGGGCAGCATTTTCATATGTCTGTTATCTCACATTGACTGCCTGGGACATTATAGATGTTCAATCATGTTTGTTAAGTCGAAGAATAGCTGAGTGAATTGTGGGCCGTTTCACCCATCTTCAGTGCTTAGGTGGCAAAAGGTAGAAATGAACAGATGAAACCAGGATTAAACCTGGCTCATTCCCCTCCCACTTTTTCGAAGATATTTTCAGACTACCCAGGATTCTGGTCTCTAGAGTCATCTGGCCCATGAAGTCCATTCTGATGTGTGTTCCAGCCTTTAAGATGAACCCAAATGTATTTGTTTCTACATGGCTCACAGGTCTGAGCTTCCTGGGAGACTTGCAGACTGACTGGTCTGGGACAGGTTGACTAGCTCTTCAAGCCTGAGACAGTGGGGTGAGAACTGCCCACATCTGAACAATGGGAGTGGCAGCACTCTTTCTTTTGATTGGGCTTCCTGTGTTTTCTCAGAGCTTATAAATGAAAAAAATATAGATGGATCCAAAGAATGGCAAGAATTTTCAGAGGCTGGATCAATAGAATAGATGGAAAAGCCCATTATCTGTATGAAGAGACTCAGGAAGTGAGGAGCTCCAAAAGCCAAGAATACATTCTAAACGGATATCCTGGTTTCATCGTAAACACTCTCTTGCTCATCTTTCCCTGTTCCCCTCTAAATGCCTTCATTCTATCTGGTATTAGAATTACTTAGAGCACTGGTAAAACGTCTGCTAATGACACCTATTCTTCTAGGGAGGATTGGTTCTTACTGATATACACTAATGAAAGCAAAAGACACACACACACACACACACACAATTACAAATTCAGATGTTAAAGCACCAAATACATCTGTTTGGATGAACATAAAAAAGTTCTAATTATGGAGAGAGATCCAAGATGGCCGATTAACAACAGCTCAGGATTGTAGCTCCCAGTGAAAGCGCAGAGAGCGAGTGGACGCCGCACTTTCAGACGAATTTTTGTTGCCCACAGACTAGGAGATTCCCGGCGGAGGAGCC